>KV751352.1:500484-515248 GCA_001698575.1 Mola mola
TTAAAATTAAAAAAAAAAAAAAAAAAAAAAGAAAAGTCATAAAATTTGTTTTCAAATTATTGTGTTGCGCTTTTATTTATTGTTTATACAGTGTTCAGGAACTGTATTACACAAACATCTGGTTTTAAGTTTGGAAAGTTTTCCCAGTTTGGCATTACAGAAGGAAATCTTAACGTACTTTAAAAATCCTGCCTTATCTTACCCACATCCTATCTGATCTCTATTTAATAAATCCAAGACTGCTGGTCAAATTTAATGTCTGCTAACTAGATTCACCTTTATAAGTCCCGCTCCAAACATTGACTAAACTCTGTATAGCTAATTTCTGTTTTGTAAAATGACATATTTTTGATGAAAAATCCCCTCCCCTCAGAATGGCTTGGATGTAATTCTACACCTTTGCCATATGTAGGTTGTGTGTATTAATGTGCTACTTAAGCCCTGCCCTGTGTCTGCTCACTGCTTTGCCCCTTGCCTGGAGCCAACTTTTAAACTTGTTCTTTAGGTTTTCTATGTAAAAGATGTAGGCTTTAATATCTTTGCTGGACTGCAGTACGAAAGCAGAAATCCTCAGCCATGACTGCTTTTCAGTCATGATGTGCATTGTAGTACAGAAAAACACCACACTGACATGTTAACAAGGACAAAAACGTGATTTTCAGCAGAGTTGGTATTTAAAACAGAATGAAATTTTATTGATATGTCATTTCATGCGTCCCTCATTCCGTCTCTCTAAAACTAGTCGTAGTCAATCAGCTAACAGAATGGCACTGCACAACATTGACTAACTACTGTTTTATCATCAAACAGAAACATGATCATGGCCTGCCAGAAGCCTTTCAGTCGTAACATGCTTACATTTTCTTTGTTACGGAGCCATATGGACAGGCATCCTAACATAAGGAGGGTTTATTTAAGATTGGTCTAAGAAATTGGGATGCTTGTGTGACACATATGTCATATCTCTAGTTAGGTGAGGAACATTGAATGACTGAAGAAATGTTCATTCTAAGCCTAGTCATTATGGTAACCAAAGGGTTAAAATGGGAAGTTTGTGTCATACAGCCAGAGGACCATATGTGTGGATTAAGTTATCCTGTAAGAATGATAAAGTCTGGTAAACTCCATCACAGCTAAGCATCTGACATCTTCAGGACGTAATTACCTTATGTGTGGCGCTTGACTTTGAGGCGGGTGTGTAGTCTTTGGGTCTGGATCCAACGTCGGACAGGAAGCTTGCCCAGAGGTCATCTGCTTTTTTCTTCTGTGTTGCATCATTATCACCTTTAACCTCAGAGGGTTTCTCCATCTCCTCCTGTGGAGGCTGTGCTTCTTTTCCATCTTCACACTTCTCTTCCTCATTGATTTTCAGCACTCCTTTCTTCCTCTTTCTACAGATTTTTCAAGGATAACAATGAACAAAGGTCATCATCTTCTTTCATCAAGAGAAGTCTTAGATTTTTCTTTTGTTTCTTTAATTAAAAGTACAACCATAAAAACAGTTCTCTTCTTCATTTCAAAATATTCCAAATATGTTTACCACAGACTGTTGCCCTTTTTTTCATTTTACTTGTCTCAAAATAAAGAAGTCTACAGGTTACAAACCTACAAATCAGTGTTCATCTTATTAGTTTTAGTCACATTTTGTATCTTTAATTCATTTAAGTTTTAGTCATCAAAATGTCATTACATTTTCATCAAATTTTAGTTAAAATGTTTATTCTCTATAAAATAATTCAATTCAGGCTGTGATTGTTGTCTCCTGTTGTTGTAAGAGCAGTGCTGCTTCTTTAACAAAGTGTATGGTAGAGAGAGAGTGAGTGAGCGACAACAAAGCTTAGTGAGGGAAAAGTAGCAGTTAGCGGCTAGTTAGCGGTCTAGCTGTGTTTTAAACGTACAGTAACAAACTAGTTTATGAGTAAATACAGGCTTACAGCTTCTCCAGACCAAAGTGAAGTCTGCTGTGTGTTATTTCACTACTGCTGCTGAAAGTAAAGGGCTTATTCCCGAAGCACATCTCCACTGTTCCCACACAGGAAGATGGAAGACGCTGCTTGCTTGTGGCTGGTTCTGAGCGCTGACTTGTGCTAACACTATCTTTAACTTTATGGTTTTTCAGCTGGGTGATAGTGTTTAAGTGTCTGATTACGTTTGATGTTCCAAACCTTTTCATGGTGGTTCCCCCGTGGTTTACTTTAGCTTTACATGTGTTACAAACTGCAAACTTTGTGTCTTCTTCACTCGCAGTGAAGAACTTCCACACTACTAACATGTTTCTGTTGGCATGTGGCTGTGGGGTGCGAGCGGCTGGGATGTTTTTACCTGCCCACTGTGTGTATCACAAAGGGCGCATGCACAGATATTTTTGAATAGACAGGCTAGACGCTGTGGTGGCGTATTGCTGCCCTCTTCTGTTTTAGCTGCCTTTTGGCATCCATTCTATATTAGGGGTCACGATAAAAACTGACCATTTCCAGTTTCGGACGAATCAGGCAGTGAATCTTTACTTTCCACACATAAAAATAGATAAAATAAATAAATAACCAGAATAGACCTCAGTCCAGGATAACGCCAAACTTCCTCATCAGACTTTGTATGCTGACGGTCCTGATGGTGGCGCTATAGCAACTGTGTAAAGTTTAAAACTTTGAACTTTGCTATCTCCATAACTAAACTGTAACTGTTCTGTAAATCATTTCCTGCATCTTTTCTTCTTCAACAGCATATTCAGATTGTCCACAAACCATCTACACCCATTTTTGATATTAAAAAAAAGGCCATAGTGCATTTGACACTAAACGGACACTGCAATTATTATTATTATTATTATTATTACTATTATTATTGTAAATAGCATGGTAGATAATGTATGCAGGCAATGAAAATTGGAGCATGTTCGTCTTTGTTGTCTGAATGAAGTACAGTGATACTCGAGTTTGTTTCCTGATAACAGATTTTTCACATAGGTTGTGAGCTGAGTCCCATATGATGCAGTATGAACATCTTGAACCTGATCAGACCCATCCCTGAATGTTTTACATGTTTCCATTATTGGGATGATCATCTGATCATCAGGTCTGATAACAAGTTGTTCGTTTGGATCAGCTGTGTTGGAGCAGAGAAGCATTTAAATATGCAGGGCAGGATGAGACGAGGATGTTGAGACGATGAGATGAGCAACTTTGGATCAAAGACACAGGATTTCAGAGAACTTTGACATTTCATACTTTCAAAAAGATTCCAAAAAAAAATTTATTTTAAAAAAGTGAACATTTAATATATTCTAGACTTGTGACATGTAAACTAAAATCTTTCAAGCATTTTATGATTTTAATTTTGATAATTATGGCCCATAAACAGAAATTATTTGAATATTTCAATTTACATGAATAAGTCATAATCAATATTAAAACAAAAAAAGACTTTTTTTTCTCTTTATATGTAATGAATTTAAAATATATGAAAGTTTAACCTTTTGAGTTAAATTCAAGAAAAAAGAACTTGTCCATGATATTGTATTCTTAAAGATGCACTAGTAACCTCACAAATCCTGCAGCTCAAAACTACCCCATGTGTATCATGATTGTGACATGCTTTTGGTGATAAAGGTTGCTAGTTCAACACCCGGTCAACTGTCGTGTTTAAAGTTCTCAGGGAAATCTGTGACTGTCGTGGCACAATTCTGTCAAGCCCGCTCACCTCATGCCAACATCCATTTTCATCTTCTTTTTCTTCTTGCTGACCGAATCCAGATGGGGCACATCATCCTTCTCATGTAGGGGGTCTTCTTTTTCACACTCGTTGATGTCGTCCTCACTGAGGTTATCATCTGTGGACGAAACAGTCTTTCATTAATGAGCTGAATATTTTGACTCCAATTTTAATAAAATTACTGACAAAATAAACTACTTTTATTTAATGCTTCTTCCCTTTTACATTTCTACTTCAGTGTGGTCAATCTTAATCTTGAACCCATTTCAAATTTCATTGCATATTTTTTGTAATGTTCAAATTTGAATTTGAATTTAGGTTTTATCAATAATAATATTTACTATGCAGGTCAATAAACACTTGGTGATGCCTTAATCAGCATATGAATGTTTCAGAGATGCAAATAAGCGGTATTCACTGTGGTTAGTGGTGTTTTCTCCTCTCTTGTACCAGCAGCTGTGGCTTCTCCCTCCTTGTTTTGCGCATTGTAACTACCGTGAATACCGGCATGACTGCAGGCACACAAAAAGCCTTTTGTTTGCCAAATGGGGGTAAATTACATGAGAAGACAATTATGGTAAGATACAGGAATGGCAGCAAATACATTCATAAAACTAAAAAGACATATTTGATTAGTGATTTAAGCATTTGAATTATCCTATTGAAATATTTTAATATTAATTCTCAACAAGAAGTAGTTCTCAACAATTTGAATTATATTCGAGTAGCCCAACTCTACTTGAGTAAACATCCATACACAGCAGTATATGTACAAACCCTAATTTCAAAAAGTTGGGACATTGTGTAAAGTGTGAATTAAAACAAATACAGTGATATGCGAATCTTTTTTCAACCTGTATTCAATTGAAAACAACACAAAAACATCACATGTGGTCGTACAGTAAAACTTTGTTTTATTTTGGAAAAATGCACACACTCTGAATTTGATGCCTGCAAAACATTGCAAAAAAGCAGAAGGAGTTTACCACTGGGTTATGTGACCTTTCCTTGTAACAACACTCAGTAAACATCTGGGAACTGAACACTAAGGCTGTTGCAGTATTGAAAAAAGAAGTCTTTCATATTTTTGCTTGATGTACTTCTTAAGTCGCTCAGCAGTCCAGGATTTCAGTTGTTGTATCCTTTGCTTCATGATGTGCTGCACGTTTTCAATGGGAGACTGTTCTGGACTGCATACAGGCCAGTCTACTACCAGCATTCTTTTTTTGCAAAACGATGCTGTTGTAATTCGTGCTTGGCATTATCTTAATGAAATAAGCAGGGACATCCCTGAAAAAGATGTCACTACATCTAGATTCACTACACACCATGTCAACAAAAAGTGAGCATTATAAATTTGGTAAATGTAGAAATATTGTTGCATTAAAATGTAGTAAACACACTGTTAAGTCGGTGTTTATATCTCATTAACTCACTGATAGATATCATCTTGACAGTTTACTCTGCTTTAACCACAAACACTATATGAATCTATACACATCAATTTGGTGGTAAATGATGAACGAAGTGACCATACCTGACTGTTTATTTACCAGCCACATAAATGAAGAAACGACAGGTATCACAACCACAGAGCAAACAACAACAATGTTATGTTTTCGTGTTGACACACGCTGGATGTTTTTTTGTACTCTATTGCTAATTAATCATTTGAGGGTGAAATATTGGTCTCATTATGTGACAAATTCATCTGCTGTAACATTGAATTGACCAACCAGAACCTCTTGTTTCCACTGCTGCGCTTTAAAAAAAGCTTCAGGTTGAAGTGCTCACCTGACGGGACGTAATCTGCGTCTTCATTTGACGAGTATCCGTCCGAGTCGTAGTCAGAATAGTTCATTATTTCGGAGGAAGTCGGGTGAATGAAAACGGTTCCCGCTCTGTTAGCTTGTTTCAGCTCTCAAAGCCTGACAGACACTCCGTAACGGGCTAAATGTCCTCACACCCCCCAAAACCACTTCAATTCGGTCATAGATATCGGTATATGCAAAATGTATAACAGAAACAGCGACGTTTCTGTGAATTAGGAAAACAATGTGACTTCAATGGTGACTACGGTGGGCTCGGCGGGCCAAACTGCAAATACGACGCAGACCCAGTCTTCTTCTATGGTAGCGTCCAAGGAGCGTTAGAACTCATTACTGCCACCACCAGGATTCCAGTTTTTCCGGGATTTATTTTATATTATATTCTCTACGTCCTCCCCCAATTTTGTCTTCTATAATGCTTCTGTAACCATTGAATTTCTTTGATAATGGGCTGTGTTTTGATAAGACATTAAAGACATTTGGACAATAGATTTCGTTTTTAGCTTCACAGGAATATTGCTGTTCAGCTAAAGTGCCAATGTAGCAGAAATGCAGACATTTTCTGGCTCATAATTTCAGTTCACAGCTCTGCAATTCAGTAAATGCTTTCAGTAGTTTCATGTCCACAAACCAGAAAAAAGGAAAACACTTATATTCTTATATACATTAAAAATGAGAACTGAAGAACGAATAAAAGAGTAAATGAACTAAATATTCCACCATATTAACATGTGTATTTACTTAAAGGTAAACACATGGTGTGCACAGGTAGAAATATATCTGACACATACATTTAATACTTTTCTCAGGTCTTAATGGTCGTCACCCGATTCAGTAACAGAGATTCGGTAGCATCATGAAACATTATTTGTCTAGTGCACCATTTAGTAATTACTCCTGTTTTTAAAATAAATACTAAGTGAAACAATCAGGTTGCAGCAAGCACAATGAAATATAATTACGATCAATTCAATCTGCATTAAATGGCCAGGTGAACGTGGATATAGTTTACTAAAGGGTCGTAAAGAAAGGAATGACCAGCAGAGGGCGCGCTTTAGTTAAATTGGCACTGCCGCTCTGGATAGGCGCTATCTCACACCCATGATACACAAGGCTGCAACTAAAGAACCACTCAAAATTACGTCATGGTTAAAATTGTGTTTAAAGTGGTTAAAACAAAATGTAAGTTGTAATGACTTCATTAAAATCACTTGATAACTTAATACTTTTCACCTAAAGTTAAACATTTCAAGTCCCCTCCCCAAGTTCTGGAATATGCCTGGACACATTTAGCTAGTCTAAATGAGTGGTCTAAATAAAGACAATATAAGGTGAGTACCATTTCATTTATACAGAAATTTAAAAAAAAAAGGAGTAAATTTGGCATTGAGCTTCACTATGTGACCAATGATGGATTTTGTGTGTGAGGATTTGACTGCAGTTGATGGGAGGAATATGTCACACTAAAACAGACACCCAAAGTCCTATTTAGCATTGTTATTTTATTATCCTTCCTCTGTACTACTCGCTGTCAAGTTGCTTTGCTGTAGGTACAACAAACTTTATCCGCATCGTTGGCATAATATGATGATGCATGTTAGAATTGGCTATGTATATAGCATGCTTTTCATTGTATTAACCTAATGTGTTTTACCCTGTAATTCTTCATTGAGCCGTGGTTCCTGTCTTGCTGAATCTAGGGTAAAGCTCATATTCATAGAGCAGCTTGACCATTTGGAATCAGCTCTGCATAACAGAAAAACAAGTGCTAGACGTAACTTCTCTATCTTGTCAGCGAGACACGTCCAGTCAACACTCGCACATGTTGTATAATACATTCCAAGGACAAGGCGTGGACAGTGGTTGGCCTGTCCATGTCCGGGTAACTGGCCAATTATACTCGGTTACGTGAAAGGCCAACCTCTGTACGGGGCAGAGCCTAGCCCAAGAAGATAAATGTACAATGTTTCTAACAATCGGGGCTCGCTCTGACTGAGATCCTGCGAGAGCTCCGTCACTTCCAAGCCCAGCGCTGCTTTACTTTATATGTGACCAGAAAATAAAGATTATATCTGAAGACTTAAGAAGACTCCGGTTTGTTCTTGGGCTTCCAACAAAAGAATCGGGTTAACAATGCAGATACTGAGAACACTTTAATACATCCACTGCATTTTTTAAAGATGATTTATTTTTATGATTGCAAATTCATTATTCAATAACTCAGAATACTGTTGGAGTGTCTTTTTAAAATAACAAAGTATCATATATCATCCACCACACATAGGACTGAATGTAAATGACATGTTTCTTGCTGGCATACAGATTCTCTGACTGTTACTGTATCCATAATAAATGGTAATGAGGTAAATATCTGACTGTGAAAGGAAAAATCTTTATATAAATGAAGAAAGTTGTTCCTTTTATGGTTCAGACCTACAATGGTGGGATAATATGATGACTCTGAAGACAATCTCAAAATTTGATAAATCAGGCACCTGAGGACAGTCCAGACATACTGTCACCTTATGAATGTTGTTGGTCGATGTAGAAATTACAGGCTGTGACTCATCGGGACAACAAGTGAATAATAACTGAAATCAAGGAAGGGAGATTCATTCAGAAATTCATAATACTCCAGACACAAACGGACATCTCGCACACTAATAAACATGACTGCTGATTGCTTTCTTCTGTGTCTAACATTTCACAGACTTACATGAGACATCGTGAAGTTTTCATTTGTCTCCCGAGCAAAAGTAATTTTGGCCAGCTTAAAGGAGGAACACAGGCAGTGTATTAAGATCACAAGAAGCAAAGAAAGATGTTTTGACAAAAAGAGAAAGCCATTATACTTTCTCTTCCTAAATAACACATAATTGGGCCGTCACGATATAATGTGTTTAGATGGCTGACGTACGGCTCTATTTGAAGATGTCCTAAATGACTAGTGATTAAGTGTAATTTGCACATATTAGTAATAGTAAGAGGTGTCAGAGTGGTACTAGACATGTGCTGGGTTTAGTGGAAAGGACCGTCGATTAGCTCTGTGATCAAATAGAAAAAAATAATTTGACGTTTTTGTTTGATTGTCATGGCCGTGAACTTAAAGAGAGCTTGGTCATCAAACTTTTGAGTGACCCCCCCCTCCAAAACTTTAACTTGTGTGGGATAAAATATGGTTTATCTTACAATATTACCAATAAGGATATATTCAATAAGGACAAGATTTAACATGTATGCTGTGATAAAGGGTGGGAATAAAACTAACTAATAATTGTTTTATTATCCTCATGTTTTTCATATTCAAACTGTGACATCAGGTCAGCTAAAACTCAGCCAGCCGGCCACACCAAAAAGCAGCAAGAGTGCTAAAGATTTACTGTATCTAGAAATAGTCTGTAAGCTGTTGGGTAGCTGGTTAGGACAACAGCAGAGGCCTGCACTATGAGGGGTTTATAACCTGCTCAGATTTAAATTCAGGGTTATCAAAGTCTAGTTACCTAAAGTGAGTTAAATGGTGTAATATGGTGATTAAGAGAATCCTCAGTTGACTCTGTGTCTGCACAAAAAGAGTTGTGTTCAGCAGTGCAGGTGGAGTTAATCCATTATGACTTTGTATTTTTCCTAAGAAGAATGCATGATGATAATATCAGGATATGAGGGGTTCACAAAATCTGACAGTTTAATGACCAGACAGCCAGAGAGGCTTGTTGGTTCTCTTCCTGCTGTCTGTCTCCACTCTTCTTTTATTTTTTAATAGAAATGAAATAATAAGTGGCCACAATGATGTCAGAGTCGAGAGAGAAGGGTAATATTCAGAGACAAAATTCAGTTTTTAATATTAGAATGGTACATCTATTAAAATATAAATCCCAAATGTACAAGAGAAAGCTTATTATTCTCTGTCAGTAATCATTCATTTCACAAGAATTATTCTGAAAATAGTTTTTTTTTCCTCAAGTAACCCTGTCTTCACTTTTCAAACCTCAGTCACTCTCATTATACATCAGCAGTTGCCGCAGATGCTGTGTATTATACCTGCAGCGATGACATCATCACATTAAAGGCTGGCTTCGTAATCTATGTAACGTTGAAGTTTGGGGATTTTAGCTCACAGTCACCATGGTATCATATTATCATGCTCGGTCAGAAGTGCTCTGGATTAGTGCTCATCTGACCGTTCAGAAAAAAAACCCCATTATGATTTTGATTTATTTTTGTACATTTAGGATTTTAATCTATGTAATTGACCTTTCCCTGTTTATGAGGTCACCCCTCTCCCACCAGCTCTGGTTTATCTACCTACTATGTAGTGATATATCCCAAACATATTTATATATAATATGTTGTGATAATAGATTACAAAAATGTAAAAGAATCTCAGGCTCAAACCTACCACTGTGTAACAGTAAATAAACCGAAGTTTAAAGAATCAAATTTTCACCTTTAGTCAACTGGGGTTGTTTTATTTGTGCTATAGATAAAAGTTGACATTGACGTTTTGTTATTAACATGCATTTGGGTTCGATGATGGTTTATTCACCCTAAATAGCCCAAACACTGCAAGCTAATAAGTGATAATCAGCACCAAGGATGTGTCTTTTTCAGTTTAGCCTCTGAATGAACTCACCGCTCACCAGAGGCCATTCTTTCTGTTATCCTCAAGTGTTTTTTTCCTTTTTCCCCATTTGTTCTCTGTATGTTCATGAAATATAATTTCTACATAATTCAGTATTCAATTCAAGTACATTATGGTGGACTTCGGCAACTCACAGAGTTTGACAAATGAGAACTGTTACATTTTTATCCCAAAAGTTTAAAAAAGGGGGGACATGGACATGACAAACACAGCTGAGTGAAGTTTCAGAGAACTCAAAGAAGACTCAGATTAGCTGATGTGAAGACAGGCAGACAGCTTGTGGCTATCTTAACTAGTAAAAAAAATCTATTAAACCTATTTGAATGAGTATGTTATGTTAAAATTACCCAATATAGTGACTCAGTGGCCTGGGTCAACCCATGACTCATTCATAGAAAGCTGTGTCAATGGATGCTTTATGGATACAGATCAGATAGGACAGAAGGTGTCTCACTGAGATATGGGTTATTTTTATTTGGGACTGCATCCAGAAAATTTTAAATTTCGTCAGACAGCTCAGAGAGAAAGCCTGAATAAGACTAGACAAACACAGCTCACATTGTATTGTGTGTGAAAGGGTATTAAGAAAGGAAAAAATTGTAACTATCTAGCTGAGAACACACCCCAAACAATAATTACTGATGAAACACTGTGTACGGACAAGACATCCCATACGCACAAAGAGACATATGAAAGAGCAGGTTACATTTACTCAAACATCTGACAGCATCAAAGGAAAGTTTCTTCTTACAACAGTTTTTGACTTAAAAGTACTGTAGTTTAACTGTTATCTGATATGCTGCAGGCTAGCTGTTGTTGGTATTTAATAGTGAGACTGATTTATAAAGGATTCCTTATTAGTAAACAGTCTCTTAAAACTTTGCAAAGGTAAAACTTTAAACTTAAACAAAAAAGGAATTGACTAAAAAATTTACAATTAAACTACTACAAGCAACATATCAAACATGCAAATCAAGTCACAAATAATAATTTATTTATAATTTTTTAAGAAAAACATAAAAGTATGACAGTTGGTTCTGTAAGGTCCTGTTCCAGCCATTGATTAAACACTTAAAAGCTAATTTCTGATACATAAAGTCACATATTTAAAGCAAAGGTAAGGGGTTTGGTCATCTTAGCTAATTTCTTGTTAGAGGCTGCAGTTAACAGTCCTCTCCCTCGTCCTACGTCACAGCGGTGTTCTCCAGACAGCAGAGATGAGAGCAGCGAGTCATATGACTCAAATCTGTAAGTAAGATAAAAACAAACATTGTGAATGATTGTAGTTTTACTATGAAATCACGGAAAAAGGATAATTTTATACCAGTACAGAGTTTTTTTTTTTTTTTTTAATGTATGTGCTGTATTTTTTTTTTTTTTTTTTTTTTTTAGCTTTGTCCTAGTGCTAGTGACGGCAGGATAGCATCCTTGATTAACGAGATCGTTAACACAGAAATAAAACCAATTTTTATACCAAAACACTCTTCTACAAGCTCTATAAATTCTTTCTCTATATTTTTTCTGAAATAAATTCATGCCAATTCCATGTTGGACAGCTGTCTCCTTTGTTGTCAGTGATTATGAAACTTTCATGATTTAACTTTTGTAGACAAAAGTTTTGACTTGTTATAAAGCAACATTTGGCTATAAACATACTTTGTTGTACTTTGATTTGTTGTAACTTTGTTGTGATTTTCTGTTACAGCACACATTATATAGAAGAGCTAATGGGATACTAAAGGGCCGGTGGAGGGGAGGGAAAGTCGAGCAAATGTAGGCCAGGGTTAAGACGGGGTTAGGACAGGGTTAAGACGTTGCGGTGAAGGGAAAGGCAGAGGAAGAGTCACTAGCACCACGGGCATGCCTGTCATATTCAAGACATTCAAACAGCCAGAGTTGCAGTCGGCAGAGTGTGTATCATCCATATCACATTTATATGCTATGGCTGAGATACCCGATTAGCATGTCCAATGACATTTTTCTTCATTTAACTACTGTATACTTGAGTATTCATCTGTCAGTACATCCTTACATTGCTGTTCTGTAATTTGACTACATAAAAAGCTTTACATGATGATGTTAAGTGTACTAATATTTGATAGCTCTCCTTTCAGAAAGCAATGAGCAAAGTTAGTCGAGAGGAGCTGTTGGAAATAAGTAAGTGCTGCCTCAGCAGGGACCCTGGGCTGATAGCTTGCACGGCATGACAACCCACAATAGGCCACATCTCCGACTCTCCTTTGTCGGCACATCTGACCTTGTGAGCAGTGTCGTGACATGCCAACAGACGTAGAAAATCTATGCAGTTATCAGCGTGGCCTTGATGCATATCCATACTGCATCATTGGACGCATACATCCTTTCATCAGGGGTCTTGCAGCTGGCTTTGGGAATCTGGAATGATGTCCGTGCCCTGGCACAACACCTGGTTGTCCGCAACCGTTGGTTCTGCCATGCTGCTTACAGATATTTTGTTATGTGGCGGCATGGACTTTTGTTTTAAGGAAAATCTCTTGGATGTACTTCTACATCTTTACCTCATCTAGGTTGTGGGGATGTGTGAAGGTGTTACTTTAGCCCTGCCCCTTCTCAGGGGGCAGTCAACCCTGCTCTGTGATCTTCTGACTTTGAAACCAGTCTGTACACTGAGCACAGGAGTGATCATGTTATAACCAGATACAGATTCCCAGGAAAACGAAGAAGAGCTACTTGAACAAGTTTGCATATAAGTTGATGCATCGGAATGTAATTTCTGTTTCTACAATGTTAAGCTCCACCCGGGCAAGTCATCGTGATTGGTTCATTAGACGTGAAACCGGGATTGTAGCACAACCCATACGTTTAAGACTTGGGCTTTCAGAATTAGTAATAAATGGATAGAGTAGAAACTCTCAGCCATGATATTGACTGCTTATTTTGATCATAATGTGTGTTGTTATACATTAAAACACTGTGTGAATATGTTAACAACATCAAAAACATGATTTTCTTGGGAGGGGGTGTCAAAGAGTCACTAAGTTTGGTTGAATTAGGCAAATTAAATATGTGAGTGGAATCATCAAATAGATCAAGAGTTCATCAAATGAAAGTCAGAGATGAAACATAAACTGAACCATTATCATAAGGGTTTGACCAAATACAACATATGATTCCAGTATAGCAAATTATTTACCATTTAATATCCCTTTACATTACACATACTCCCACTGAGTCTGGGCACTATATAGTATATTGACCAAAGCTAAAGCATTTTCAGAGGCTGTTATGAATGATCCTTATGACAAACATGTCACATGACTCTTTCTGACTTGTTATTAGGACATCTTACAATGTGGGTCTGCCCTTTATGCAGCTTTGTATTTCCATATTAAGGAGATGAAAGAAAGAGGAGAGGTTAGTTTAGAACACACAATGGTAAAGGAGATGAATGAGTGAAGAACTTACACAATGACCAGTCCTCATCTGGCCTCCTCTCATCACACTGGGGATCAAAGTGCTCACTGACAAATGCTTGTCAGCCATCAGAAATAGAATGTTAATCCAAAATTTCTGCTGCTTTTCCTGTTTCTGCTTTTGTGTGTGACTGTGAGCTGTTAAGACCGCTGACGGATTGGGAGTGTTCATGTTGGTGTGTAACCCAGGATGATCCCAGCCTCTCTAAATGCTAATGACGCGTGCAGGTGAATGATTCCAGAGAGCCATGCTTCATAACAGCAGGGAGGCACAAGAATTATAATTGACCCATAGCTGCTGAGTTTTCCTCCTTTCACTGCAAAACAATCACAATGAGCCAGCAAGAAGTGGAATTTAACTAAACTGAGAGCAGAGGTATTAACTAAGGAGACCTGTTTGCTTCATGTCGACTCAATACGATCAACTTTGAAGAGAGAAGATATTTTGCTTTAATGCAACGAAACACAGCCCTTTAGTTTCCCACTATAGAGAGTCACTCTTCTCTTACTTTTGGATGAGACGAGTTGAATTAGTTCCATGGTATAATATTTAAATTGATACACTGATGTTATTGACTCATGAAACTGCTTCTGACTGCTCCATAGCAAGTGCTTTCCATGGAGCTTGATCAGTCTCTTGTAACCCGGAGGATTTATTTCTACAATTGGACATTCTGGCGTTGTTGAACTTTAACACCATCTAATGCATTTTAATAATTGAGTATATATATGTTGCACAACATACAGTAAGAACCCCCAGTTGTGAAGCCAAAACAGCTTGATCTCCCCCCCTAGTGGTGGGCTTCAGTATGGGCCAAAATCCCCCCTCCATAAAAACACACAATAATTACACAATAATCACAACAATAAATATTTAGGTGTTCATTTTTCTGATCAGTTTTGGTTTAATTCGGTAACAGCATCCCCTGGTGAGGTGCTGTTATCAGAATCAGAATCAGAATCAGAATCAGATTTTATTGCCAGGTATATGTAAACATACTAGGAATTTGACTCCGGTGTTTCTGTCTTGGACACGTGAAGGAAAGACAAGGAAAATATATATATAAATATATACATATATACATTGACATTCGAAAGTGGAATGTTGTACAATAGTGCAGTAATGTGCGAGT
>KV751352.1:521682-539711 GCA_001698575.1 Mola mola
TGTTTCCCAGCAGCGAGTTTATCCTCCATATGCCCAGCGGCAGGTTTTTTCTCCTGCTCTGTCCAACGAATTTTTTGACAGACCGGAACAAACCAGTGAACTACCAGAACCGATGCAAGTCGGCCTGGAACGGCAGCAGAGAATGAAGGAAGGAAGAACCATTTACTGCGCACATTTGGGACACTTCATCGCCTCCTGCCCGATGAGGTCTCCAACACCTAACGCTGCCTCGTCTTTGGTGAGTGAAACCAAACTACCTGGCACGTCAAAGAGACCTCTAACTACAGTAATGCTCCAATCGCATTCCGATGCCTTAGTCATCCAAGCATTAGAGGACTCCGGAGCAGACACTAATTTGATGTACTTCCAAGTTGCCAAGAGACTTCAGTTGTCCTGGGTAAAGCTTTCTCAACCTCTGTCTACATCAGCCATAGATGGTAGATTAATGTGTAAGGTTACACACCAAACTTCCCCAAGGACGCTTGTGTTTGACGGTCATCAGGAGAGAGTAAACTTTATTCTTTTCAAGACTGTCCACCACCCACTTGTTCTAGGCCTCCCATGGCTGCTAAAACATAACCCCCATATAGATTGGTCCACGGGAAGAGTTTTAGAGTGAAGAGAAAACTGTGGTGAGCACTGAGAATCCCCCCCGGGAGGTGATTTCCGAGGAAGCAGAGAAGTGTGAGTGCCATAAAAGCCCAGTTTCTTTCCTGGGGTGTGCTGTATCAGATGGTCAAGTTGGGATGGACCAACAGAAGGTCCAGGCCACAATTGATTGGCCAACTCACTCCTCGCGGGGGGATGTGCAGCGCCCCTCGTTGGACGTCTCTCGGGACTTTGTTTCTGGTTTACCCTCTTCTGAAGAGACAGAACAGGACGAAAACATCCCCTCATCATGTGCTATGGTCCGTCGCTGTCACCGGAAGTGGTCCAGAGCCAGGTCGACTCTGGTCAGATTGTCAGCAGCCTACAAGGGTTGGCTCTCAACCAAAGAGTTGCCCTTATGAATCGAGTTAAGTTAAGTTAAGCCCAAGACTTATTGATTCTGTTCCTGTGTCAAGAGATATTAATCCTTCTGTTGTGAGGCTCAAGCTTCTTAGGTCTTCACAAGTTCACCCCTCGTTCCACGTGAGTAAGGGGAAGCCGGTTAAAGAGATCGCCCTCGTCCCAGCCTATGGCTATTGTCCAGAAGAACGCTCCTGGGTGTCATCAAAAGACATCAAGGGGGGGTTACTGTCAGTGTCCAGTGTCTGTTATAGGGCCATTCGGTGTTTCCTGTTTTACTTTGAAGTTTTATTTGTATCTTATTCCCCATTTCCTTTCAAGTCTTATCCCTCAGGTGTGTGTGATTACTTCTCCTCCCTAATATGTCTCACCTGTGTCTAATTGTCTACCTCTCCCTTGTGTATTTAACCCCTGTGTTCCTTTCCTCCTGTGCCAGATTGTCTTGTCTTCCGAGTGAGCAGTCCAGCGTATCTTTTTTGTGAGTTCCTTGTCTTTTGATCTTCGTTCCGTATCCTGACTACTGAGTTTGCCTAATCCTTAAATTGTACCTTTGCTTGCTAGTTTGATTTCCCGGTTTTAACCTAATTTAAGTAAAACGACTTTGCATTATTGGATCCCCAAGACCCCATACCTGATAGTATCACAGACTGTAGCACTTCCTCTTGAACCTAAAATTCAGCTCCTGAACAGGTGTCGGCAAGGCCCGATTGTACGATCTCTCATTCTCAATCGTGAAACCAGGATTGTAGCACAACCCATACGTTTAACTTCATTTCAAACTAGAGCTCATACTAATTCCATGTGTATTCTCCCATCCCTTGCTGACACAGAAGGTCAGGACCACGGGAGAAATTAGCAGGCCCGAAAGCAATGCTTTCACCATTGCAAGCACTGATCATGACATGGACAGATTAATATTGCCAGGCCTCAGTAAACAATGTGAATGATATACATCGCTCACTCCACAATGTAACAACTCAAGAAGGGAAGCATCTAGAAGCATCCAGCACTGCATGAGCTACAGAAAACTCTGTCATATCAAGGCTATAAAACCTGTGTGACCCAAGAGGAAGCAGACCTCGCAGAGATAACTCTAACGCCTTGTAACAAGGCCCAGGAAGCAGCAACACCCCTAGTAGAGTGTGCCCTCAGACCCTCAGGGGGCACTTGTCCTTTAGCAGACTATGCTAAAGTTATAGCTTCAACTATCCATTTCACAAGTGCTCCTTAGACATAGCTTCACCTAGTGTTTGACACTTATAGCAAACAAACAATTGTAATTGAAGCTGTTATGTCCTACTGTGTCTCCACATAAATTGAGAGGGCATGAACCCGATACAAGGTATGCAGCCTCTCCTCCTCCTCCCTGGAGAGGGGGAGAGCAAAATGCAGCCAGGTCAGTGGCACCAGACCTGAAGCCTGCTGTAATAAACTTAGGCTGAAAAGCATGGTTAGAGCACAGAGTACTTTTCTGAGAATTTTTCTGTTAACATGGGAAAATGTAAGACAAGACTGATCCAAGGACAAAGCTGCCAAATTTCCCATTCGTTTTTTTACAGACTCCCCAAACTGTGAAGGTGGCTAGTCAGTGTATTTGTATGGCCATGGTGCGCTGTTGGGGTGTCTGTTAGATGATGAGGTACGATCTGCGGAACCTGGTGCCTGCTATAGTTCAAAACGGTGAGAGCGAGCCCGCAATGCATAAGGTTACGGAGAGCAATGGACTCCTTTTGCTGCTGTTCGAACTTATTTTGTAATTGAATCCACACCAACAGGTCACAGGTGCATAAAGCAGCGTGCTATTTTCCTTCTCCGACATCTGCGTCAGATTCAGCGACAGATTAGAAAACCCCCTCGCTCGTCCCCCATTTTGGGCTGCTCCCTTTGCCACATATAGACAAAAAGCAGTCACCTTCTGCAGCTCCACATAAGTCTCCAGAGAAGCGTTTCCTTCCAGCTCATGGAGAAGGTTAGCTTGATAAGCTTATAGCAGGCAAACATTATTGCACAGAGCGGCATCCTGGTTTGCAGCCTCATAAGATGTGTTGGGTAAGCAACCGGTTGGCCTGCAAGGCCTAGATGGTAGCTGTGGCTGCTCCAACGGAAGGGAGAGACACAGGTTTGCGGCAACCGACTTCGGCAACCGGCGGCATGGCAAAATAGCCCAACTTTGGCTTCATGGCCAATGTGGACCACAAATTAAAGGCCTGAAGTGGGGAGTGCAGGGAGTCTTGTGGCTTAAGAATGCCTCACTGAGAGAGGCCGAGGCAAGGTCGGAAAAGTAATCGTGTCCGGGCAATATGTCCCAGTGAGCACAGATGAAGTGGGAGGTTCAGGGAATGGCTACAAAATTCCTAGATACTCAATGGCTATGACCAATAGTTTCTGATGGTAGGGACCCTTTATTGAACAAGAATTAGTTGCAACCATAGGTTCTACACTATTCCAAGATGTCTTCCTTGTCTGAAGCCCCCTGGGATACATGGAGATCCCGCAATTCTTTGTGGAAGGCAAATGAAATCTCTTCCTGCTCACCTTTGCAAGACGATTGAGAGGGAGCTTGGGAAGAGTGATGAGATACAGGAGTGGCCGGTGAAGCATTCTTCTCTTCGCCAGCAACATCCAGGCCACTTGTAAGCTTTCTAGCAGCACATGACAGCTTTGTGCAGTCAGTGCAAAAAAAGGGGTCTGCTTCAGTGTGTCCTTTACCCAAGTCCTTTACCCCATGACACACTGATTGTGAGAATCCCTCTTCGTCATGTAAGCACGGCAGGCTACACGCCACTTCAGGTTTTCCATGGCTAGCAAACCTCTCTGTAGTTAGCAAGTTAGCAAAGATGGATAGGAGCCTGCTTCCAGCGGAGCACTGAATAAGCAAGAAGAAGTGCTACAGTCTGTGATACTATCTATATTGCTGGTGAGGTGCAGTAACATAAACCGGAAGGGCCAATCAGTCAAGTCAACAGTCAATTTGGATTGACTGTTGTTCCCTCGAGACAGCAAAAGTAATAGTAACAACTCCAGTTCGAAATGAAGTAAAACCTGTTTCTCAAAGCACTGGGTGAATACCACGGTGTCGTCATTGTTTAGAGTGAACACTGCACACTTTCAGGCTACAAAAACAATGGTTTGAGTCTAAAAGCAGGAAGAAACTCTCCTTTAATTAAAGATTAAAAATTTCTTAGACTATAAGTGGAAGAAATTTGAATTCAGAAAGCGTATGCTTGTATTTTTTTTTTGTATAGCAAGGAAAATAGCTGCAATAACATTCAGCGACTGTCACTGTCAGCTTCCTTGACAGTTTGCAACCTCATTTTGTTTACTTATTAGAGACCATGTGAAACTTAGTGAACTTGCTGCTTGTCAACATTTCTCGGTCTATCACCTCCAGCGCTACAAAATGGTATTTCGAGAGAGTTTAGCTGGTCAGCATAATAGCTCCATTACTCAGCCAAAAGTCCAGTGATGAATTAACTCCCACAGAGATAATTTCGAGTTTAGTTTCAAGAGTTTAATTAACTCTCTGCAGAGTTTATAATACACTGATGGAATCCGCTCTGTCAAATAACTTCAGCACTGAACACCAGTTAAATCAGAATGTTGTAAAATTACACTTTGGGGGTTGAAATCAACTCAAAAATTTTTAACCCCACAATTTCAACACTAAAATTGTTCCTGATTATGTAAACATCTTTAACATAATGTCAGCATAGATGTTTCTTTACATTCTCTCAATGTTAATTACATTTTTTGAGATATTTAATATCTAAAAATTGTGGCTATGTTGTACAAACTTCACGTAGAAGAACTAATAAAAGTTTTTGGTTTTTTTTAAATGTCAAGAAATTTTTTTTTACATTTTTTTTGGATTAAAATTTCATGCTTCAATTTTTCAATTTTTATGCTGTATGTCAGTGTAAAGAAAATCAAAGAAAACTATTGACTCAACATTTGCTTGCTAAAAAGTGATGCTTGCTGTGCAGCTGTCTAATCTCTGGTGAAAGGTAGATAATGGGGTGAGAATCTGATGTTCTTAATCTGAATCCAGGGATTCATTTGAGTATCAGAGCAGCAGACTGTAATGGTGAGGAGAGTACTGTCTTGGCACAGGCTCTCCACTTCAGAGGAGCATCCGTCAAACAGCCAGTGTACATTGGCATTGTTTGTGAGCAGGTGCATCCCTTTACACACACATGGACGTGTAGTAATAATGCCACAGAGCACTCACTGTGTCACAATTGTTCCAGGAACATGGTGGAAAATGGGGTTTGCTCCCATTACCTGCACAGTGGCAACCAAAGGGCTCTCTACGTCTCCTGCTGCTCTCAATGGGAAGAATAGCACTGGTTCACCTGTCGGAAATTTGTAGAGTTACAGAGCAGAGTGAAATGCTTATTTATAGCACAAACACAACATATGAACATATTATTGCAAATAAAGGTTCCCTGCCAGGTCATCCGCTCAAGCATTTGCGATATGTAGAAACCACTGACATGAATAAAGATGGCTGCCACATATACGCTTCTTCCACGAAGAATGAAGGCACTTTATTTAGTGCTGCATCTTGTTTTGGTGATGTCATTTGGAGTCAGAGTCTGTGCAGTAGCACAATGCAGGGGAGCTGCTGCATTGAGGTCCCGTCCATACACCAGCCTGCCAAATCATGAGCTGTCAATCGTGACATTTCACACCATTTTTATTGCAGAATAACTATTACTATAACTAATCAGATAACTAAATTAAACTAAGCCGTCGGAAAAATTAACACTTGAACATACAAAAAGTTGATAAAAACTACCTAAAATGATAGAAGTCATCCTTGGAAAAAAATTATTTGATGCGTAGGTTTTATGTTGGCCCATGTCCCATTTGCTAACATGGAGGGGGAGGGGTCTATGTCCTACACTATATTACAGTCCACCACCACAGGCCAAAATGCTTCTGTTTCACTCTTGGGGAGCTTTCATGTCATCCATCTTTACATAAAGTCAGTGGCACTAACACAGGTTTGATTTCAGCCTTTGTCTTTTGTGGCATACCTTCCCCTTTCTCACCCCTTCCTGCTGGTTTTGGGCCCCTCTAGTTAAACAATGAAGTAAACAACTAAAAATTATCCTTAAAAAGAGAAAGGGAAAGAAAGAGAGGAAGAAAGTTCATATTGTCTCATCATCCTATCCATTCCTATAACCCTCCCTGCTCTTCTTTTATTCTCCTCCCATCCCTTCTCCACTTATCTGAAATGTGACATTTCTCTCTATCTGTTCTTGTATCATGTCTCAGTGTATGTCTGCTCCATCATTATCACCATCAGGTGCCCTGATTCTGCACTATTACCCGCCATCATGTCTGATACCACTGACCATTACAGCCAATAAACCCTGAGGGGTTTCTTCCGTGCTTGCTGCTGGGAAGACCCTTTCCCAGGTCAGCTGTGATGTGGGTTATCATGGAGTAAGAAGAAAAACTGCTTTCTACCCCACTGCTGCTTCTTTTCACCTGGATATTAAACTGTCTTTATTCTGGCTACCGCAGGGAAGAAATAAAATACATCTTATATATTTTGAATGAGTTTAATTCGACTGGATTTCACACTAAGAGGGTGTCAATGGTTTTTTTTAGCCTATAAATGTAATTATCATACTAATAAAGGAAACAATAAAACTGTTACTGAAGGCTGTTGTGTTTGAGAGGCTTCAGCACAGTGATGTAAATCTACATTACAACTGTGAATTTTTAAATTATCTTTATGCTCCTGAAGTTTATATCAAAGTGGAACATGTTTCTTGATGCCTTATTAGTCCAAAAGAGGCAGTGAGCACCATACCAAACCCCTGAGTGCACTGAGGAAACAATAAAAATTGGTTGAATATCATAGCTGCACGGCAAGACAGGACTTGGTATTTTGAACAATTCAAACCCTGAACTCATGTTCCTAATACACACAGCCCAATGAATGAATTTTATTCTGCAAAAATTCAACGTTGACCTCATGACCATAGTCACGGGAGGCAGAGTAAAGTGCTTGAACCCCCAAGAAGGGTAATTATTTGCAGCTTACTTGGTCCATATATACAACATCATTTAGAAGTTAATGAGAATTATAGAGGATTTGACAAATATAAGACGGCCTGTCAGCAGAACAAACAACAAACTATGATAATCTGAAAACGTGTTAAATGACAAAGTTATTTTGATAAAATACAATCCCCACTCTTGAAGTCAGCGTGTAAAAATGTCCTTGAGCAAGATATTGTACCCTGAATTGTCTTGGAAGGCGTAGCCTCTGTATCTGAATGTTTATTGCTTCTAACAAGATGGCAACTTAAATGATAGTTTCCTCTACCATTGAATGAATATATGAATGGGTGACAAATGTTTTAATGTGCTTTGAGGAGTCAGATGACTTGAAAGGTGTGAAAGGTGAAACTTAAAATTAAATTTGTCTGGGTTTGAAAATTGTAGGAAACATCTCTGATAATGTAAACAGACGTCTCAACACGTTATACAGCACTGATTTGTTAATCAATGGCTTATTTAGAAATGTTAAAAGACGCCCCCCCCCAAATTGACTCTGGAGGATCCCTGTCTTTTAATGTTTTGTCATCTCTGGCTAGAGGAAGTGGGTCCAACTGTCCTCCTCTTAGGATCCTTTCGCACAAGGAGATTGGGGAACCTACATTTTTTTTCTCAACCTTTATCTAACCCTAACCTGCCCAGTACAACCACATCTCACCTACTGGCCACTGAGTTATTTATAGAATGCTCTGTGAGGCTCTGTGAGAGGCAACATTTCTTTCAGGAATACCCTGAAGACTTTCACACCTGGAACCTGCCCAGTACAACCACATCTCACCTACTGGCCACTGAGCAGCTCCACTGAAGCACTTCTGGGTTAAAACGTTTCCCAACTTCCCAAATTGTTTGCTGATCCAGCTGTGAATAGCCTTTTGGACATGTTCCTGTTAGACACCCAGCTGTGGGACAAACATGTTCTAAATCTTGTTAATGTACTCTTTTGTGGTGACCAAACTTGCAGGAGGGGGTTCAACTTTTAGTTTTTCTCAACAATATTTGAATTCAGCAGCTCATTTAATGACCATGTTGTACGAAAAAGCACCCTTATCACCATGTCATTATGGACCTCCTTGAGATGAACTGTGTAATGTTGGCTATACGCAGTTGGACATCCTCCTGACATTTCTTACTCTACAGCCCCAGAAATTTGGCATGACTGCATGTGTCATACTGAGCAGGCTGTTTTGTTTGACTTCAGCTGACAAGTGTGGATGTCCTATTAATATATTCCATGCAAAGCCTATCTGGTACAATGGTAGAATTGGTAGAATTTTATTACAGGACATTCCAATACATTATTGGTCAAGTTACTATGTAGTTGTGTTTTGTTACATTTTGGATCAAGTCATGTGACACCTTTGTTTGAGTTTCAGAAAATGTTTATACTACTGGGTCAAGATCAATGTCCACTTTACTCCAATGTTAGGACTTGCCACTGTGCAGTTTATAGTATACTAGTTTAAATGTCAAAAGATGACAAATTAGCTGCAGCCCTTGCTGTTTGTAATCCCACCATCTTTGTACAGTGCAGGTGAATTAAACCCTGGAGTCTTTATCCCCTTGGTGAGATTCATTTGCACGGGTGGCTGAGACTCATTAGCCAGCTAGCTGTCTCCTGGTGCTGTCATTGAATTGCAGAATGTCTTTCACAAAATGCATGTAGTATCACATTATATCATGATTTTCTGTTCATGTGCACGGTCCGCTGGAGTCTGCTGATATGCACCTCTGAGCAAGACAACATGAAAAAACCCTGAAGATGCTCCATAATGTACAATAGAAAATCTGAGGGTATTTGCTTTTTTACCTCACAGTCCGATCACTAACTGAATGACATTTCTATGTATGTGAATTTTCTTTAAAATTTATAGTCCATTTTGGATTTGTCTTTGTGAAGACAACCCATAACCCTTGAAAAAATAAATATTCTTGTGTCTAGTGCAGACCTGCACTAGACACAAGAATATTTATTTTAGTAGGGGCTGAAAGGCTTCGCCGCCCACCACAAATACTCTTGTGACTATTTGAAGGTCCCATGAATAAAAACATTGAAATATGTAATTTTGTGAAACAGAAATTAGTTTTTAAGAGTTTATTCAATGGCTGGAGGGGGAGGTTTAGATGAAGAATCCATCAGCATGAACTCTATGTGCATGTGAAAGACTAAAACTCAGATGCAGTTATGTGTCCTAAGTATATTGTGTTCATCAAGGCTCATTGAACACTGGGTAACTTGCTTAAATTCAAATGCTTCATAATGTCTGTTTTTTTTTGTTTGCTTTTCAGAGATGGATCTGAGGGCCAAAGTTACTGAACGTTTTTAGAATTGATTATTAGTATTTGCTGTCTAGGGAGTCTTCATCCGTTGGTTCCCCTCGCTGAGATGAAACATGGTTTAATTTTACTCTAACATGTGCCACAATATAATCAGTTTATTCTGATGAGGTTTGTCAGAGCTGTTACAGGACGAGAAAGCTGTTTACGTGTTTACATAATGTATATTAAGTAATATTATATTCAGATGCAAACAGGAATCTTTTCATGTTTAGTGAGAGCACAACCCTAATCAAATAGCATTTGCAAGGGCTGTGTGAATATATCAGAAATAACAGAATTATTCTTGGTGTGCAGCTTTAACAGTCTGTCAGGATCCAAGAAGCTCACTGAAACAGCACAGGTATATCTGCTGGACTTTTAGCATGTGAACACAAGACCATAACATTTTTTTTTTTTCAAATCACCAATAAATGCTCAACAGACTTTGTATAGTTTGGCGCTTTTTAATTTACACATAATTTAAAGCACTTTCTCAAACATTCTAAATTCAGTCAAAGACAAATGCACAACTGATCTCATAATAAACAAAGTCACAACATGACAAAGTACAATATCCAAAACACATGAGGCCAACTATTTGATAAAAGTAAAATGTGTGAAAAAAACCGCTGTAATAATGAAGCACTGTAATGGTGCAAATACGCTCTGGGCTAAAACTCTTCTTCTCCGGATGTAAGAAATCATTGTTTGTTTGGTACAAACTGGCACAAAAAACATGTCGCCATGATTTTAATAGTTATTTTTTTCAGTGAAATTTGTATTGTGTAATGCAAGAAATATGATTTCTTCCATGCACAGACGGCACCATACAACACTCCTCCATATTTCCTTACAGACATACACACGCTGCACAATTAAATCTGGAGAAGTTCAATTCTAATAGATCAGGACATCCAACAGGTCTCCGTAACTCCTCATTTGAACTCATTTTTAATCTACAATATCAGTACAAAATAAGAGAAAAACTCAGTAAGCACTGTTTCCCATGGACTGTGGTTGCACTTATAAATTCGATGTCACTAGAAAACTGCAGTGCAAACAGTTAAAACACGACCAAACTGACAACAGATATGGATGTTTCCAGGTTGTGTTACTGGTAATCTATTCTACTGTGATCTATTGTACTTAGACCTACTTTTTCATATTTCCTGATGATGAACTTCAGGATGATCTTCTTTTACAATCCATTATATTTTGACATTCAATTTTTTTTTAATTGGCTTTAACATATCAACTTCTACAACAACAATAATACAAAACTGAAGTAATGAAGTTCACCGTCATGAATGCCGCATCATTGAGCCTCTGCAATCATATTTTCAAAAGTGCCATTCTCTGACATCGATAGAAGGCACTCTGTAAACTTTGAACTTTTCCAATTGTGCGATCTCACAAGTCAAATGAAAAAAAAAAATGAAAATGATAAAGATGATTACAGACATGGATGAGGTTTTATTGACCATCAGCTCTGTGATGCTCTCGTCGCCACACGTCACATCAGCGCAGACACATTTCTTTCCTCTCTCCATTCAATACCACGTCTCCGAGGGCGACGCCGAGGGACTGGGACGATGTCATTGTGTTTGTGTCGGTTCGTGACCCAGCTGATCGTGTTGTCTGCCGGGGGGGGGGGGCATTGACGCCAGCTGACGGCGGCAGCTCCGGCCGAGAGCCCATAAAAGCTGGAGGGAGTCCTCGTCTCAATGCAAGCCGTCACACACCGACACACAGCTGCGGAGACTCTACAGAGACAGTCATCGAAGGTAACACACTCCTCTGGAGCACAGAAGGCACGATGGGAGAAGTTTGTGGTCGGTCTCAAACTTTTTTGTGTCTCTCTCAGATGCAGAGGGGCTTTGGTTTTATTTGCGTGTCGCTCATCTTTTGGGCAGCTCTGTCTGAGACCATCGGTTTGGCCATTGCGGTGAGTTCAACTTATTTCTGCATAATTACTGCGACAAAATAATGTAGCAACAACATGTTCGATAACGTCAATTTAACACGAACTTTATTGACGTTGTACACCGTGATGGAAATGTGGCCCAGTGGTCTAGAATAACAAGATTAATGTAAACGTAAGTTTTTTGTTTTCTGTTTTTTTTTAATTCTTAAAGGTTTTTTTTTGTTTCATGTAACAAAGAGGATGACAGAGGGAAACAACGTGTTTAAGTGTACAAGCTGAAACAGTAACAGTGAGATTTGAGACGAGAATTGGAAGACAGTGATGCCAGTTAAAGTCGCATTGGGTTTAAGTTTGTAGCTTTGTCGTAATTGAAAAGTTGCTTCACTCTATGCGGCTGCTATTCTACTCAAAAGATAAAAAATCCTTGGAACTATAAATTGTTATTGATGATTATTCATTCATTTCATACACTGAGGAGCTGAAACATTAAGACCACCAGCCTGATATTCTGTTGATCACAGGGGTCCTGAGGTACTTACTTTTCACAAATAATAGTTTGAGGACTTTGGAGTCTTTGGAAGATTTGGGGAGCTGGGATATGTGGTGTTACAGGAAAACTGTCCTATTAGTCATGTAGTGGCTGATTGAAGTCATGTAGATTTATCTAATTTAAAATAAATAAATAAATCAGTTAAAGCACACACACTTCCTCTCTACACCACTGTTGACATTTGCACATGAATAAGACATAAGTTATCAAAACCTAGGATAATAAAACAACTTAAAATATTTGTCAATTGAAGTAGTAGTTCAATTATTGACTTCATTTAAGACTTCAAATATACACTGAAAATCACTGGAGTTTATGTTCATCGGGGACTTATTCATGATTTAGGAAACAGTCACTATTAGAACATTGTGTGTGTCATGCTGCATCTGTGGATTCTGCAGGCAAAGGAGAAACGTGGCTGGACTCTGAACAGTGCTGGATACCTGTTGGGTCCCCGTAAGTATACTGAACGCATGCGCACACAGACACACACTTGTTCTGAATGTGCTCAAGGCGTCAATATTTGTGAAAATGTGAATGAGACTCTCTCTCTGGAATCGTCTCTTATTATTACCTTCATATGACATGATATTTGTAAATATTAGGGAATTTTTGGTTTTCTTTTTTTTAATTTAAATGTGCTAGGAGACCAGTAGGCTGTATTGGACCTCAGGTGGGCACTATGCTCACTTACCATATTCACAAGACGTAGTTTTATCATTATCAGTCCTTATCTGCGTCATGCTGCTTCTGTGTGCTCACACAGAGTGTGGTTCGTTTTGTTGGGGCATCACACGACAAAAATCTAGTATATTACCATTTAACTGAAAAGACAGGGGCGAGGCACTCTTCCTCCAGAGCATTATGGGAAAAAAATAAATGGAGTTTTTAAGTCAGTGCTACGTTCAGGCTCAAACACAGAAATTGTGATGATCCATTGGCAACTTTTTGAGGCAGTTCAGTTGAGCTGTCACGCCTTTAGCAGATCAGTGTGCCAGCTGACTGCAAATACCACTTTTCCACTGCAGGTACCTATTCAACTTGCCTTGACCCTCCTCACCATTAAAATTTTTAACCGGGAAATTCTGTTATCTGATGATATTTTTAGAACTGCCTCAGTCAAAGTGCTAAGCAAAATGTGGCAATACTAAAAACGATGACCATTGCAGACCACTTAACTGGTCGAAGAAAATCATCATCGCTTAACAAATACTTGATCTGAAATCCACTACACACGTACACATTTAGATACGTTATAGTGTAGCCAAAGTTCATTAGAATTACTGGACCGTCCACTCAAATCTTATATCTTTTTGCGCTCATTATCTGAATGTGAAAATATTTTTCCCAAGTCTTCTGTTGGCTTAAGCAGTCCGTTGTTTCGCTGCCTTCAGCATCTTCTCAAAGAAAAAATTGGCCCCTTGCAATGGCAACCAACATGCCAAAAATCAAAAATCCATTCCATATCCTCTATTGTTGTTGTTGCATATGTGATTGATGACTTCAGAGCAGTTTCCTGCAGCATTGCTATAATATCCAGCTGTGTTGATGGGGTACTATTCGCATGTGGAAAAGAAACCACCTGATAGCAAAAGTGAATAAAGTAGAGGCTAGTTAAGATGAGCAGGTACCCTCCTCCAGTGTAAAAGCAGCAAAACGTTCCTAAAGGGGCATGGCAGCGACAAAATCATGTGACACTGATCCAGGAAGTAGCTCATCAGTAAACCTTGTTGGCTACTTAACCATCTTTGGTGATGTTATCAGAATCAATGTGTGACATATATGTATCGATTACTATTAATTGTGGCATATGTAATTAAGATTCTTAGATAAACAGATTCTTTTTACCCACCACTTGATCTTTCACAGTTAGAAAACGGCACACACATGCACATGCACAAACGTATAGGTATAAGATACTATTTAGTAAGCCTTAGGTTTTGGCAGGTGGATTTACTTAGTCTTGGGCTTGTGGTTTCTTCTTTTCCAGTCTTTATGCTGAGCTAAGAGACATATCGTTCCTCTCTTTAAACAACTCTGGTAATGGATCGTTGGACCGTTTAGCTCGACACAGCTATACAATTCTATGGAGGCCTGAAATTTTTTTTTCTCGCCGTAACTGTGCTCAATATTCTATTGTAAGTGTCTGATAACATGAAGTGCTGTAGCTCCCTACAGTGAAACACTTGTGCGTTATTAACTTATCAAGTGCAAAGATATTCAGAATACATTTTTGTAAAGTCTGTGTTTTTCAAACTTTCTGTGCTTCCTGTCACTGAAAAGAGTCTGGGGTGCATTGAGACAGTTAAGTGTTGAAGGGGAAATGTTTTACAATATGTTTACAGTTATTGAAAACACACAGGTTTTCATTATACTTACGGTATCTACTGTGGTTTAAAAATACATATCTAGGATGTGCTGAGATGCATCATCAGTGACGTTTTTGGGATCATCAGGGGTTTTGGGTCTTTCAACATCAGACCCCCTCATCCAGGTGACCGATCCAATATTGGTCAGGTCCCAGATTGCATCCCAGCCACAATAAACCGCGGACTCGCCTTCTTCATCGAAAGCCACTGTGTGGCTTTCTCTCTGGCTTCTTCAAGGGCACGTTTGCCACACCTCCCTTTTGCGGCTCCTGTTACACCAAACCCTGCCAAATTCAGTTGGCTTGCAAAGAGCCGGCTAGTCCTGGCATCTGCACTGCTCCACCAGGTCCTGGTATTTTGCTAGGTGTCTTTCGTGGGGCTCCTCTATGTGTTCTTCCCATGGCATGATCACCTGCTTGGTGGAGTCTGAAAAGATAATCAGGTCTGGGCGTAGTCTTGTGCTAATGATGTAATTGGGGACTTTTAGTTGTTATTCGAGGTCTACTTTCAGTTGCCAGTCCAGGGCTGTGGATAATTGGCATCACCCTGTTGCTGTAGTCTCAACAAGCACCATATGCCTTAGCAGCCCTGCAGCACTCCACTTTCTGCCTGTGCTGACTTCAGTGCCAGCTGCTGTTAATTTAGTGTCTCTGCTATCCCTGTACTTATGGTCTCTCTTATCAATGTCGCCATAAAGTCTCATCCATGCCCATGAGATGAGCTTCTAAAGCCCTTGTAAGATCCACCTGCTCTCATTGACTGATGATGTCGTAATACTAAGATTGTCCATGTAGGCGCTGTTTGGTGGTGCCACACGCTGGTCTTTGTCACAATGTCTGCAGGAGCTGTGTGAAAGCCCCCCAGAGGCTGATCTTGCTGCATTAAAGACCTCCTGGACATGTTGGTTCCTTGAAGTCTAAGTCAGTTGTTGGGGGAGCTAGTGTTATCAGGGCAGTGTTGTAGCCAAGTACTACAGTGCTACAGGGTCACTCATGGTATTGCGGAGGAAGGTGGTGATCTGCAGAGCACTCGAGGTGTCATATGCAATTGTCGCTGAGCAGTTCTGCTAGTGGCTTTGTTCCTCTTCACTGGTCATCTTATACTGCTTCCTGAGTGTTCTTAGCTCTTGTCTAACTGGTGTATTTTGATGGCCCTGTGATTCTGCGAAATCTCTCAGACGCATACCTGACAATGATGATCATTGTGTGCAGCCAACTGTCAGCATCCCCCTTAGCTGTTCATAAAATTTAGTAAACATTATGGTCAAGCTGTGTCTCGCGCCCTCTTGTTGTTTGCTGAAGGTCATTTAATCCACTGTTGAACTGTTCTACATGGAGTCAAAGGATAGAGGTGCATGGAGGTGTTTGGCTCTGTGGATCTAGTCCTGGCCATGCTCATCCCGGGTCTCACCAGGAACTGATCCTGTGTGTTGCACCTGTCTCTTCTTGTCCAAGCACCTTATCCTGACCTGATGGATTTTGAGGCCACGCAGATTTTTTGCATACTTTCCCACAGGTGCACTTTGCAGTCGTTTACTTGTGGCTGATGCATAGGTCACAATCCATCAGTCCGTCCTCTTGGGGGTCTCATCCTCCATCCCTCTCGGATACCCTGGTGTATGTTTCAGAGGGTTGACTCGAAGCTTAGATAGGGTTATTCTTCATGAAAGACACAAGCTTGGGTGCTGGTCCTACTTGTCCTGGTGCCTTTTTTCCGTGCTGTCAACTGACTCTTCAGTAGTCACCCCTCTGTTCTCAATTTTCTTCTTGGCTGTTTCCAGACATCGCTGGTTAAACCATAGCTTTAAGTTTAAAAATATACCTTTAGGATGTGCTCCATGATAACAGACACTTACAACAATATTTTGAGCCTTGTTAGTTGTGGGAAAAAAAACAAAAAAAACAATTTATATCCCTTTTGACTTAGCCAACACTGTAGTATTGTATGGTCTTAATGGTCCAAATTAATTCTACTAGCAACTGAATTCCATACTGCAGTCATTTTCAAAAAAGGACATACTTTGTGAGTCATTAAAGCCAGTAACCTTACACTTCACAATGTATAAGTTTTGTTTTTATGTTTAATATTGCAAAAATAGGGTCTTTATTATACACACATGGCTTATTATTAAATAATGACCTTGCATTCACTGAGAACAATATCAGTTACATAGCTGTGACTCTGGTCTTGAATTGCTTGCTGGGTTTTCTGTTATGAACCTGCATTATTTGAAAATGTTGTCAGTGTAACATGAAGCTCATCTCTTCTGAATCAGTGTTTTGTTCGTCTTCATCCTGCAAACTGTCTGCACTGTGTCTGCTAATGGAGTGTAATTTAAAGATTGTTATCTTTAGAGGACACATTAAGCAAATACAGGGTGTCCAGATGCACGTGTTGGAGCGTGTTTGTGTGTGCGTGTGTGAAGCCCAGGTAAAGGTTGCTCCTGCCTCATCCTGTGTTTCAGGTCGTATTGATCACCTAATTCAGATAAAGGATTCTCCCAGTGCCAGAGGCAGAGACGAGCTGGTCAATCAATGTAAGATAGAAACGTACGGCCGCTGCAGGGCCTTGGTTTCTGACCAGGAATTGCCCCTTTTAGCTGCTTCTCTCCCTCATCGGGGAACGACATCTGTCATCCTCCTGCTGTCTTCACTTCTCCATCAAAACATTCATTTCTCCCTTTGCTTTCTGTAGAATTAAATTGACATTGTTCACCTGATGTGAAGGGATAGCATACATAAAGAGACTAGTCTCAGTTCTATTCATTTTATGCTGAAGTTTCAGACTTTGTTAGAAGGATTAAAATCGACCTTACCTGAGTGTCTGTTTGGAAAGGACAGATGTGGCAAAGATAGTGTGTAAGGTCAATGCAAGGGAGTCAATTTTACTTAGCCTATATATTACCAATTCACAAGTTATCTCATGACTATTAACATTTAGAACAGGTCTAGATCAAACTTTTTTATTATTAAGTAAGTTGTTAATTAAGTCATAAGTAAGAGCAACCTGAGACCGTAAAACTCAGTTATTCACCCTGCAAAAAATACTTCCAGTATTTCTATTCCTTGACCCTAAAAAGAAAGTTGTGTCAAGGATTTGGATTTGTGTTGATGTATGCAGCAGTTCTGAAGTTATTCACACACACACAAAAAAAAACCAGACTCACAGAAGGCAAAATATAAACTTTGTGCAGGTAATTAACAGAGACCAAACATTTCCTTACAAGCAATTAGATAAACTCATTTTTAGAAGGCATAAATCTCAGAGAACACCGGGCAGCCAATTGCCTTGGAATTGCCTTGGAAGACCAGGAAAACATCCTTCTCCTCTGGATTCTGAGTATTCAGGCATGATTCTAAAATGATACCAAATCAAACATCTAAGATGCAGGCACCAGAAATGTATATTATTTATCCATCCATTTTCTACCACTTATCTTATGGGAGAACAAACAATAGCATTTTTCTGTCAGAACTTCTAGAGCCTAATTAGTAGTGCAAGTTAGCTGAAAAGGATTGTTTGATAATTTTGATGTTAAAAGAGTGAAATTCATCATACTTGAAATTAGAAGTTTTTCTAGACACGACACATTCTAAAGCATCAAGAGCTCATTGAGACAAGAGCAGCAGCTTAACTTGACAACAAAACCATTAAAGCAGATCATTATTCCACTCCTGTCAGGTATTTTAATTGGTTTGAACACACACACACACACACACACACACACACACACACACACACACACACACACACACACACACACACACACACACACACACACACACAG
>KV751352.1:546084-592810 GCA_001698575.1 Mola mola
TGGTCTGGAATAATGTTTATGTGGTTGGCATGATTTTTTCTTTTTAATATGTCTAAAAAGTTAAACTTTAATATTCAATATTTTATTGTTTTCACACAGAGATATTTCAAGTCTTTTGTGTTTTACTTGCATAATTATGGCGTACACGTTTAAATTTACATTTAAAATTATTCTAATACCTTGAGATGTGTTTTTAATTAACTTTTTGAGCTGTACACCATAATCATCTAAATCAAAATGGTGAAAGGCTTGAAATATTTCAGATTAAGTGTAATGAGTCCAGAATATAATGTTCACTTTCTTAAATAAAAGATGAAAAATCATGATGCAATAACTTTTTGAGACGGACTGGTACATTCTCTGACTATATAGAGCAGGTCTGGCGACAGTTTTACAGCCACTGTTTCATTTTATTGTTTCGAACTGTCTCCTTTATCAGACCAGCACTAGCAGTTCACTGTGGAGAGTATTTTTAATGATTCCCGTGAAATGATTCAAGGACAAGGTAAAAAGCTTGATGTAATCATAGCCTGGCTTTTAAACGTTTGAAAAAAAACTTTACCTAGCTTTTTCTAGTTGCCCCACCAAATCATCCTCCTCCATCTCTCCCTGTTCTCTGCATCTTCTTCTGTCACACCAACTATCTGCATGTCCTACCTCACCACATCCATGCACCTCCTCTTTGTTCCTCCTCGTAGCTCCGTCTGGATCATCTTTCTACCAATATATTCACTGTACCTCCTCTGCACATGTCCAAACCAACTCAATCTGGCTTCTCTAACTTTGTCTTCAAAACATCCAGCCTGTGCTGTCCCTCTGATGTGCTCCTTCCTAATCCTGTCCATCCTCTTCACTCCCAAAGAGAATCTCAACGTCTTTAAGTCTGCCACCTCCAGCTCTGTCACCTGTCTTTTGATTAGTGCCACCATCTCCAATCCAAACAATATTGCTGGTCTCACTACCCTCTTCTAAACCTTTCCTTTCACTTTTGCTGCTACTCTTTTGTCACAGATCACTCCTGACACTTTTCTCCACCCTGCATGCACTCGCTTCTGCATCTCTTTACCACATGGCATCTGCAGAGCTCTTTCTTGGCATGGAACCATACTGCTGCTCACAAATCACAATCACTTCTTCTATTAGCCTCGCTTCTACTTCTCTTTCCCAAATGTTCATCATGTGGCTCATCAGCTTTATCCAGCTGTAGTTGCCACAAATCTGCACATCACCCTTGTTCTTAAAGATTGGTGCCAGTACACTTTTCCATCATTCCTCAGGCATCTTCTGACTTCAAACTCTTCTTTAAAGGTTTTCTCACAACTTTACTAATCTTTCCAACTTCCTGTTCCAGTGTTCACCCTCCCCCTTCCTGTAGTAGTTCATCTGTGTGCTCCTGCCTCTGCTCTTATATGTCACCTCATGTTCTTCCCTCCTTTGGAGGTAGGTATTCACCACAGCCATTTTCATTTCTTTTGCAAAGTCCATCATCACCTCCATTCCCTTCACCAACATGCCCATTGACATTGCCCATCTACCACTTAATCTAACTCGCTCCAGAATTTCTCTTTTTCTTCGATCTCACAGCCAATTTGAGGGGCAACAGTCATCATCGCTCCCTCAATTTCCAGCTTCATTTTCATGACCCTGTCCGACACTCTTCTCACCTCAACAGCATTCCTTGCATACTCCTCCTTCAGGATCACGCCTACTCCATCTCTCTTCCTATCCACACCATGATAGTACAGTTTGAACCCTGCTCTGATGCTTATAGCCTTGCTGCACTTCCACCTGGTCTCTTGAACACACAAAACATCTACCTTTCTTCTCTGCATCATGTCAGCCAGCTCTCGACCTTTGCCTGTCATCTTGCCAACATTTAGAGTTCCTACTTTCAGTCCTACACTCTTGACTTTTGTGTTCTCTCTCTGTTCCAGTTAAACGTTACATTCAGTCAGTTACAGTGGATGTCTGATTAATGTAACTAGTATTATCTGCGTTGTGTTTTTTGGATGAAGAAGACCATACCAAAATCTCTTTGGAGGCAATCTCCCTGACAACAGGTGAACAACAACAAAATCCTATGACAATCAGTTCTAGATGCACTACAAACTAAATAACAGTGAAATACTCAAACATGATACACTATACACAAAACTAAAACACAGAAATATCAGACGATGATGCGGCTTAATTTTCCTGTGGAGAACAATGAAGGAATACATGTACTCATTCTTCATACTTAAAAAACCTTTGAACCTATTTGATCTAAATTTTGGGTTGTAGGCTCTGTTCTCCATGTCAGTCCCCTCAGTGTCAGCTAAGTGATCCAGACTGCCTCCTGAAACCCACTCAGGATCATCTCCTCACTGGGTAAGTCTCATACACTTTAAATGGCACAGACTGGTTTTCATTATAATGACAAATGTCAGGCACTAACAAATATTTAATCTTTTTCAATCAGCCACATTTGTATTTCTATAAAAATGTCTAAATACTACTTCAACATTATCACTAGCTGGTGGAGATACCCAGAATGGCACAGGGATGCTGAGAGCACTGTGTCATAAAAATGCACCACTTTTAACCAAGAATCCTTCATTTTTCTAAGTAACAAAAAGCATACCACACAATATTATCATCAACATCATAATCCATAATCCCTCACAGCCTGTTTAGTCCGGATAATGTTCATAAACTTCAGCAGAGCAGATTGGATGAATTTAATGGATTGAATGCAGTGATTTGCCCTTTCAATCAAACCTTATTTATATAGCACTTTTCATACGTCTTTGTGTAGCTAGTGCTTCACAGATAAATAATTGAGTGATTCTGAAACAGAGCATTTATGGGAGGAGACAAACAAAAAACAAGTGAAATGACAACACATTAAATTAAGATAAATACTGATTGCACCGTTAGCATTTTAGCGTACAGGTAGAGGTAGTTGTATGTTTCATTCTATTTAGTAGTTTATTTAGTAATTTTAGACCAGTTTTCAACTGTTACATTTTAAACCCCAGTATGGACACTCCCCCAAAGACACACACACACACACACACACACACACACACACACACACACACACAGACACACACACAGGAGGCAGCTTGTCAGAGCCACTACAGCACAGAGACCACACAGAAACGTCAGCTCGTTTTTCCTTTATCTTTGAGTGTGTGGCTAAATGCTGCTATCTCCTGGCTGGCGATGGAAACTGTACAGACATCATGGTCCTGTCTTGAACAGGCTTTCCTAAAGTGTAAAAGTCTGTTAAAGGGGCTGTGTGGAATGGTTAAGTCATTCAAACCTGTATTTTCTTCAGTTCTGTTCCTGGATCATGTGAAGGACCCTGTCACAGATCAATCTCTGCTCCACAGATTACAAATGAACCAATTTTCTTCATCATGATCTCGGGGAGTATTTACAATGATCTAATTGTCAGCCCTGCGATGAACTGGCGACTCATCCAGGGTGTACCCCGCCTTCGCCCCAAGATGCTGAGATAGGCTCCAGCCCCCCCCGCGACCCCTAACGGGATAAGCGGTAGAAAATGAATGAATGAATGAATGAATAATAATAGGTATATAAATACTAATCAAATGCAGCTTAAAGTGCTTCACAATAAATGAATGCCAGGAACAGGGTGACATAAATTAGGATAAAAATAATAAAAATGAAAACATTGAAAATCAGTATGATATCTTTGATAATAAACATGACTTTAAAAAAGGAACAGAATGTCACAAACTATACAAATAATGTAAATGTTTGCATGGCTTATTTGTTAGGTGTTGAGTGTGTATTGTGTGTTTTTAGAGGGACTTATATGTCCTTGTAGCCTGTATCTGCAGACCAGCAGCAGTTTCAGGAGGGATTGACAGTTTTCATCCCACCTCGTAAAGCCTGTAACAGATTTTTATATTCATTTTACAATATATGTTTATTAAATCAAGCAGGCCATCACCATTTAGTTCCAGGTCATTTTACTAACACTGGATCTTTTAGACAGGATTTTAGTCATCACATGTTACAAGAGAACCAAATTTATCTTGTTGTACTGCTGTGGGATGTAGCTTTAAAAACACTTTTTGTTCAGCATCGGCTGCTGCCTCCAGCTCCTGTTCTACTAGGACTACAACTAGTTAATTTCCTTATCAATTAATTGCCAGTTCCTCAATCAGTCATTCAATCCTTAAACACCAAGACAGAATGACTGGGTGTCTGAACTGTATGTAAAAAAAACCCCAAAAAACTTAAATAATAAATAGCTGAAGATGAATCCAGGTAATGGTCAGTCAGTCTGATTGGCAGGGTGTCATTGTTTGATGTAATTAATCAAAGACTCTAAAGCAACTCAGTACCTAAACAAAGCAGGGCAGAATCATCAGTTGTCTACCGAGTGTTGTTATTTTTGTTATCCTCTGTCAGCCCCATGGAGTTGTGCTTGTTTTGTGAGTTAATATAAATGTAACTTTACCCAAACGTGGAATGTTTGTTAGTTACTATCTGAAAATAATTATCTGGAACAGACTGGACTTTGAGGTTTGTCTGACAACTGAACTCTAAATCCTTCAAAAAATGGATGGTGTGTAGAGCTTGTTAATTTGAGTGTGACTAATTGCCTTTCAGCTGATTATCCGTTTGAATTCTCTGTTTGGTTTAATATAAGCTGTGCCATTATTTTCCTGTAACATGACATTATTACTGACGTCATGTCATTTATGCTTTATCATTCACACCTAAGTTCTACATCACAGGTTTCACATCTCATGCCGTTATTATAAATAGCATGGTAGTTAAAGAATAAGAGAGCTATCTTAGATAACTTTATAACCTGGATAACCTCCATGGCCATTGTGAATAGATTTCGGGGTTTAAGAAGGGCATTTAAATGCACCATGACATCCCCGTTCGGCTCACTTTACCTTTACTATATGAAGTGAGATTTCAGAGTTTCAGATGTGCACCTGAATGCACCATGAGTCCCCTGCTGCCCCTGACTGTGTCAAACTCCCTTCACAAAGAGACAGCAGAAGAGAGAAACGGAGATAAATAACACTGAGACACGTCAGAGATGCTTTGCAGAGGTGTTCATTAAATGTAAAATGGGGGATGGGGTGGGGGCGGGTGAATGAACTCGACCTTTGAGAAGTTCTTCCTACACTCAGGTAATAATTGGGAGCAGGGTGGTTGACTACTGTGGGAGTTGACTGTTAATCAGTGAGTACAGGTGAAACACCATCGACTGCCACAGCAGACCGTAACTCATGGTGAGCAGGGCTGACCGCACTGATTGGTTCTAATTTGTCTTTCAGCCAGCAGGACAGGTATCACTGCATCAGCAGGTCTGAGTCTTTAACTGTTATTTGAAGATACTCCTGGTACTCCTGGGGAGTGTGTGTATATATATATCTCGACATGGAAGCTGCTGTCAAGAATCATTGTGGCCAAGATGAGTAGACATGTGGCTCATTACATGAGTAGGGCCCAGCGAGGGGTTGGCAGTGACACCAGAGGAGCCACACACCAGCTACTGGTGGACAGGGTGGTCTCTAGAGACTGTAAGACCAGGAAGACCAGGAAGACCAACCTGTGCACTGCCTGGATTAATTACAAGAAATCCTAAAACTCAATGCCACATACATGGATACTGGAGTGCTTGAAGCTATATAAGATCAACAAGACACTTAGAGCCTTCATCAAGAACTCGATGGGGCTATGAAAGACTACACTGGAAGCCAATTCAAGGCCAATTGCCCAAGTTAGCGTCAAGTGTGGCATATACCACGGAGATGCCCTACCCCTCCTGCTGCATTGGCCTGAACCCCCTCAGCCAGATCATCAGAAAGATTGGCTTCTGAAATGGAACAACGATCAGCCACCTCCTACATCAAGCTGTATGCGAAGAGTGAACGAGACATCGACTCACTGATCCACATCACCAGGATCAACAGCACAGACATCAACATGTCATTCGGGCTAAACAAGTGTAGCCGGCTGATATCAAAGAGAGGCAAGATGATCACAACTGGAAGGGTTGAACTACTAGAAAGCAACATAGACGATGTTCAGGAAAGTTACAAAAACCTTAGGGTCCCACAGGCAAATGGGAATCATGAAGAGGTTGCAAGGAAGTCAGGCACAGCCAAATACTTACGTAGAGTAAGGACCCAAGGTGCAGACTTTGCAAAGATGTGCCTGAGACAGTGCAGCGCATAACAGCAGGGTGCAAGATGCAGGCAGGTAAGGCAAACTTGGAGCGTCACAACCATGTGGCCAGCAAAGTATACAGAAACATCTATGCCGAGTATGGGCTGGAGGTTCCAGGATCTAAGTGAACAACGCCTCCAAAGGTGATTGAGAATGACCGAGCTAAGATGCTGTGGGACTTCCAGATGCAGACTGATAAGATGGTGGTGGCTAGTCAACAGGATATCGTGGTGGTCGACAAATAGGATAAGAAGGTGGTATTGGTAGATGTCGCAATCCCAAGTGATAGCAACGTCAGGAAGAAGAAACATGAGAAGCTCGAGAAATACCAAGACCTGAAAGAGGAGCTAGAAAGGATGTCGGAAGTAAAGGCATCAGTGGTACCTGTGGTGATAGGAGCACTCTGGGCTGTAACCCGCAACCTGGGAGAGTGGCTCCAACAAATCCCAGGAATATCACCTGAGACCTCTGTCCAGAAGAGAGCAATCCTAGGAACAGCTAAGATCCTGCGCAGGACCTTCAGGCTCCCAGGCCCCCGGTAGAGGACCCGAGGTTGAAGGAGACACAAGAGTACTGTAAAATACTGTAGGCCTCAAGCAAGAACTTTAACAGTAGATATGTTCTCAAGTGATCCTTTGTTGCACATGAATACATTTTGCCATGGCAAAGACCTACATGTAAAGCATGGCATACAGTAGGTGCCCCCTGATTAGCAGTGGGAACCATTCACACACTCACGGCAAAGCATCAAGAACAATTTCACATTCATTGTCCTGCTCTAAGACAATATAAACAATCAGGGATATTATATAAACTAGTGCAAATCCTAAGTTCAAAATCTATTGAAGGCTGAAGCTTCATTTTTTGCACATAAGTAAATATCAATGAGATCTGGAAATGATTCGATTTTAAACATTTTTTTGGCAACAGGATTAGACACTAGTTGGCTTTTTTGTGAGAAAAGAAAAGATATTTCCAGCCATATCTTCATTATAATGAGTCCAGTTTCCTGCTATGCTGTCATCTTTACGTCACGTTTATCATGAAAAATTGATTAATCCAACCATACTGTGAAGTTAGTCATTGATTCTCAGCTGTGAGGCCATTTGTGATACTGGGAAACTTCCGATGAAGATAAAAGCAGCAGGAACGTGAGATGTGATTGTTTCGTCACGGACAACAACAGAACACCTCCGGACACAGCAGCTCCATACTATTGATGTTCCTCAGCGCAGATCAGGGTCGTGACGTCAGCGGTGTTCTTGCGCTGTTTATCGGCCTCTCGTCAACAGGTGTCCCGCTAGGTCTGCAGGGAGCAGGATCGAAGCACCGGCGCTGCTGATGAGGGATAAAAGCAGCTTGGATCAACCTGAACCACACACACACACACACACACACGCTGGACCTCGCCTCACCGCTGCAGATATGGTAAGTGTTGTTTACATTCAATCTGTTTTTTTCAACTGTCTATTTAGAGAAGCTGAGACCATCAATGTTTTTTTCACTACAAAAAGTGATCAGTTAGTAACAGTAATATCAAAAATAATTTCAAAATTAAAATAATAAAATTAACATTAATTCACAATTTTGTTACACAACTAAAGCACTGAATGCTTTACAATACAACGATATTGGCTGGCAGGCAGTAAAATGATAAAAATCAAGAGAAGGAAATAGATTAAATTCTGAAGAAAAATTACCATTATAACAAGAATTAAATCTCAAGTTTATATTTGTTCCGCTGTGTAATATCTGAGAACACTGTGGAGAAAACCAAATATTTTGTGCTCAGCCCTGAACCTAAATGCAATCTAGCACAGCGGGTCTGTGACAATTCCTTCACACCAGTTCAGTTTAGGTTAAACTGCATTTGTGTTGTTTTGAACTGAGCCGTGTTTCAGTAGTATGTCTGTCCACAGGAATTTTACACTGTGCCTCTGTGAGTCGGCTGTGTAAAGATAAGACTTTAATCCTGATTTTTAAGAAGCATCGAGGAAGCATTGAGGAAGCTTTTAAGTGCTTACAAGACTGAAACAAAGTCGTTGATTCATTTCATTACAATCATACCTAGCTAATGGATTAATCGTAGCAGCTCCAGATATCACACCTGTATATTACATTATATTTACTCTGCAGATGGAGGAGGAAGACATCCAAAAATGTATCTCTTCAAATAACTACTACTCATTCGATGCTGCATTATATGCTCAAAGAGCACAGATGAGGTTATTCATGTAATTTCTGTATTCCTGTTCCAGAGGATAAAATTCATCGTTGTGTGGACGTGGATGTTAGTCGTGTCCCTGTTCTTCGTGTCTTGTCACGCACAGAAGGTAAACCACCATAGCACTGGTTTTTCTGCATCACAGCATGTGACCAAAGCAAACTGCTGTCGTCCGCTTCCCCTCAGCTCCACATCCACTGGGGTCCTCAGTCTATGATGTACCTGAAGGGCAAACGTGAGTCCGACTCTCTGCAGCTTCTGAATGCAGTCATTCCATGCCAACATTTATCAACCCCAATCCAGCATGAACATCCCTGCCCAGTGTTGTCTGTGTTCGTGAGCCTGGTTCTGTTGGCGAGGGAGTCATGGTGTTGTAAATGAAGGAGCGGGACAGTGTCTGCAGATGAGAAATATCTGAAGACGGCGGTATCTCACAACCCGCAATGAGAACCATTCAGAAACAGACTCGATAAGGAGACTCTTCTGCCGTCAAAGCCGACAGCTGTGATCAGCTGTCAGTCATCGAAAACGGACAACTAATTTCTTTAAAACTTCTTTCCTCAGTGCCTCTCACCTCACTTGGTTTCCTCACATCTCCATCAATGTATCTTCATTTGGAGGGACAAAGTGAGGGAGACGAGGATGCGATTTAAGCAAAATGACACACATTGACAGTCCATGACCTGAGGACAGACTTCCTTGGGAGTCTGCTGATGAGACGACTAGATGCAACAGAATGGTTTAAAAGGCGAACTCTGACCAGGAGAGTTCAGGTGTTGGGAGAGGGTTATCCTTTGACCCTGTAATCATACTGAGATGTTTCCAGAGAAGAGGGGACTCACTACTGATAAAGAAGAGCTCCAAACCACTGCTCTTTATGAGACCCCATCTGAGGCTTGTCCAGTGATGCGGGAGCTGTCTGTGGATGTCTGTCACTGCTGCTCATTGTCATTAATTTCTCCATCTGGTCCTGCTTTAAACAGCTGAGAGAATGCCAGTTTGGGCTGAGTTGTAAACCTCTTTGCAAAATGTGCACTGAAAGTTGATCTCAAAACACAAGTGCTCTTTAATGCTGAGGATATCAACACAGTTTATTTAAGAGAAGAGTTTGCAGTTGTTTACGCTCTCTACATTCTGGCGCAATTCTGTCTTGTTCCTTTTGACACATGTCATGACAATGCAGGAGTAGACAGAGCTGCAGCAGCCGGCGGTAGTGCAGCATTTATGGTTCTAAATGTCAAAACTCAACAGAAAAAGAAGCTGGAGTAAAGCCAAATGGGCCCATATGCAGCTGAAGATGTCTCTTTGTGTTTTCAGGAATGGGATAGGGTGCGGAGCTGTTATTGTACAGAGATATTGTAATTTCTGAAATATTCTAATGAAATATAATTGATTGTTTGAGTAGTGTGAAGGTTCAAGCACGGTACACTTCCTTGGCCCTGGCACAGTTGGAAGAGGTTTGCTTTGGTAAGGCACAGTTGCTCATGCATGAGCACAAGTACAGATATCCGCCACATTGTATATCAATAAATCAGAGAATGTAAGGGGCCATATCTGAACGAAAATACCCCAAATAAGCCATAAATCCAATTAAGTTGCGGCCAAGTTCTCTCTGCTTCATGACATAATTACAAGAGGTAAGTAACTGTGCTCAGGCACGGTTCCCCTGTCAGGGATTGTGTTGTTATGGCATCAGAATCCCTCATCCTGCCCGCTCTGATGCTACAGATATCCAGTTTATCACCTTTTCATGGCTTCAACACAGTAAATGTGACTTGCCTTCATCATGGAAAAGATTGTGTCATAACACGAAAAGAATTGCTTTTATTGTTGAAGGCTTAAGTACTTTGGTTGTTCATTGTGTTTCCAACAGATGTTCTCAGTGCTTTATATGAAGAACTGAATTGCAGTATGATTACACCATGTCTGTTAAACTGCACTCGCAGCTGTTTCCAGTGTGGCGAAACATCTCCTCAGACACAAAACAAATGTGAGATCTGAAGAGATACATGCGGTTCTTCTATCAGGTTTTACACTTACACAGATGGTAGCAATCTGGATATATTAATCATCAAGTTGGTCTTAGCTCTAATTTTTACAACAGTATCAGCTCAATAGGAGTTTGTTCTATTTGAACCCTTTGTACATCTGAAATATGCTTCACACATCAACATAATAGTTTCAGGTTTGTTAAACACATGAAGTTATTCTGTTGTTGTTTCCAGATGGCCGAAGGTTTGTGTCTGAAGACGTCAACACTCTCTTGAAGCAGGGTCCGCAGGGCTTGTATGCAGCGCTCAGAGATACAGGTCAGTATCTCAGTCAGTTTCACACTCACTGAATCTGTTTCTCCCTGTTTTTTTTTTGGTTTTTTTGCTCAATATTTTAATATTACATGATCGACTACTTGAAACTTTAACTGCTAGGTTTGCCTGCAGGGTAGCAACATTTTTGGTGATGGTCTCGTCCTTAAGGTGGGGTTTCATGGTATCCGCAGCAAAATATGAAACTATTTGTTTTCACTATAATTCCATAAATGTGTAACACAATAACAGAATGAGTGTATTGGTCAATGATTTTATTCTGCACATCCAGCTGTCTCAGATGCAGTTGGCTTGGAAAGACACTGCAATATCGTTTCATTCCTACTGGAATTTCATCAAGTGTATAATCTCTAAACACTATGTATGATAAATAAATTGTAATACAACATTTAAAAGCAAACTATTTCATATTTATATATATTTTTCCATATGTGGAAATGTGGAAGAATGTCATTTTAGGGATATGTTATTGTATGACTGCAAATTTCAATCAGTCTGTACAGTAGTGACCAGGAGGCAGAGCTGTGTTATCAAGTCCCTGCACCTACACCCGCCTGCCCAATCATAAGCAAGTCTCAGCTGTCAATCATAATGTTTCTTTTTTTTATAGCATCAAATAACTAATTAAAAACAAACTGATCCCAAAAAATTAACAATTGAATATATATCAGCACGATAAGAACTACCAAAAGAGAGAGTCTTTTTTTTTGCCCCATGTCCCACCAGAGATGATGGAGAGGGGGACGGCTTATGGGCTATGCTGCAGCCAGCCACCAGGGGCTGTTTGGTGTTGTTTGGCCTCACTCATGATTAGCTCTTGTTTATCTACACATACAGTCTATTTTATAATGCTGTCAGATTAATGCTTTATTTCTGACACGGGACTGTTCCGTGTGTGTGTCTGTGTGTGTGTGTCTGTGTGTGTGTGCGTGTGTCTCTGTGTGTGTGTGTGTGCCTCTGTGTGTGTGTGTGTGTGTGTGTGTGTGTGTGCGTTTGCAGGCATGCAGAGGCTGCAGCTGCAGGCGTTGAGAAAACCCCATCGCATGGTGAGCTCAGAAAAAGTTCTCCACCGCGACCTGAGGGACAGATGAGTCACGCTGAGTCACAGCAATGCGTCATGGGAAGTGAACAGTTCGCTGACAATGCGCCCAAATGACGGACGTCTCTTCACATAACAGCAGGTTCAGGTTCTGCTGAACGCGACAGCTATTTCTGGTTTCACTGTGCTTGTGCAATATTCCTATTTCATTCAGATCTGCGCTCTCCTCAGTGAACTGTTTGTCTCTTTGTATTTTTCATAATATATTTGTTAGATGTACAGGTTTCTGCTTGCTGTGTATAAAGCAACAGAAAATGCAAATAAAACAAAAAGGTCTCAATAAATGATGAAGATGATCTTGCTCGGTTCAGCTGCAGTGTGTCATTTTGTCCACCAGAGGGAAGCAGACAGTAGTAGATCTCCCCCATGTTCATTTGCTCAGTGTGCTTAATACGGCAGATAAACAGATTGGATTAAGATCAGGGTGATGAATGTCATAAAACTACAGTGCATGTTATTTTTAAAAAAAACTATTCAGAAGCGTTTCAAATTTCTAAGTATATATTTAAATCCTGTACGTTTATAACTTTTGAAGTTTTCCATGTTGATAAGCCACATACTGTACCTACAGTGTGTAAGCGATATACAGGAAACATGTACGCAAGAACAAAACCATGCATGATTTTCTGAACCAAATGGCTTTTAAGGCATCATTGGCCACTCCATAAGGCTCTTTTCCATCAAATTCATTCCAGTTTTGGTGAGTTTTATCATATGTTAGACTTTTTATCTCGTTCCCTTTCTGAAAAAGTGGTTTCTTGGCTGCTTCCCTTCCACAAAGAACATTCCTAATCAAGTCTTTTCTGACTTTAGAAGGTCATCTAAGCATCCCGATGAGGCTGCCAGATGTTGAACCAGGTCCTTGCTGGACTTCTTCTGGTCTCTCAAAGAAGAAACTCTGAAAAATATCTCATCAGATTTTGAAAGTTTTCTCGGCTTCCCCCTCCTATTTACTGTCTTTGACCTCTCCCGATTCTTCAAATTTCACTCTGACAACTTGAAAACCATATCACTGAGTATCCAGTTTGCTGATTTCTATTAAGGATTACTCTTGGAGATTGAAAAAATTAAGATTTTAAGCCAAATTTTAAGTCCAATTCTGTGATCTTTGGCATTTTGAAGGGAATGATTTGATTGAAAGCTGGTCCTATATATTAGCCTTTTTTCCAATGAGTGAAACTCATACAAAATGTGTAAAAAAAAACCAACCAAATGTAGCTCAAACAATAAATAAGGAGATTTAAAATGTCCTGAATAACCTGATGCAATACACAAGAGGATTAGTGCAGTAAATCTCACTTCATCCGTCCAACAGTTGAACACATGCTGAGTGTAAGAGGGGGTCACACTAAATACTGGACACTAAAGACTATAGAAGCTGTCTGCTCTGCTTTATTTTTCTGTTTTTTTTAATATCCCTATACACATTTCTCACTTTTACTGCTTGTATTCCAATGAAGGGAAATTAATATGTCATTACAACATTGCCAAAACAAATGGGGAGTTGTCAACAGAGAACAACAATACTCAGTACAAATAGTGGTGATTTTTATTATGAACCATTATATTATGATATTGATACTTAAAAGGTAGATTTGGAGACCAAGAGACCTGATGGAAGGCTCGGAGATGAAATGGCCAAGCAGAAATAAACTGACACTGGATAACTACAACAAACATCAGAGCAGGGCCACGTCTCATAGAACTGGATCACTCCGACACTGGTCTCTCTGAATTTAAAACTAATTTAACTGACAATAAAAGTGTTCAGTCTCGACCGGCTTTACACGTAAAGTGTCCTGAGATTGTTCCGATTGTGAATTGGTCACATTTAGCGACTTTTGCGGTAAAACACACCTGACATGATAACGTTTCAATAATGTGTCCGGAAGAAATTCCTCAATGGTAACTTCTCATTTTGTGCGGCTGCAGCTTCGTCAGCTGCTTCAAGCAGACTTGAGCCTCCTCTTGAACACTGTGACCTCTCTCTCTCTCTCTCTCTCTCTCTCTCTCTCTCTCTCAAAGCCTCGTTTCCTCCATCCATATAAACAGCCTCTATTAGCCTCAGTTAAGAAAATAGCAGTCGTGTTTGGTTTAGCTAATCCTGTAACTGATATCACCTCTGTTTGGGCTGATTACATTCCCGGCCCGACCAGCTCTGGGTCGGTCAACATTTTCTCTCTTTATTCACTATGAAGACGAGCTCCATGTGTGAAGCCCCGCTCACTGTGCAGGAGGCCAGAGACTCACGGTCGACTCGCTGACTGTGCTGCTCTCTCTGAACGTGTTTATTATGATGAAATGCAGATGAAATTTAAGTCTTTGGTGCTGAGCCTCTGAGAGAGTTTTAAGAAGCCTCAACAGGAAGAAGACAGGCTGGAGATGAAGGTGTGTGTGTCCAGCTGATCAGAACAGCAGATGTTTACTTTGTTTCTGAACCTTTGACTGTAGCTTCATGAAGAAAATGCAACTCTGTTGAAGCTCAGAAGAGAGTTCAAGTGGACTCAAATAAAAGAAGAAACAGACACAGGAGAAAATGGGAGAAAAAAGACAAATAGAACAGGGCAGCTCCCAAATTTTCATTTAGAGGAAGAAATGAGACGGTGTGAAAGGAAGGTAATAATTTTTCGATAATATTTTATTCATCATCGCAATTCACCTGACATACTCAGTTTGGTTTCAGACCCGACAGGATGCAGCTGCTCACATGGTCACACAGGACATGATATTACACACAGGCATCCTTTGACAACAAGGCACTTGTCTTCTCAAAGCAGCCTGAGACAAGGTGACCACCAACCCAACAGGAAGTCTCCAAACTGCACGATCATCAGGAGAGAAACATCAGCTGTAGGTGGCGTTTACAGAGTATCTACACCTCCCAGTGTCAGCCTGAGCAAGAAGGATCCACTCTGGTGTTCCCTGATGTGATCCAGAGTCAGCTCATCTGTGCTCATCCTGGGAAACTCAAAACTCAGAGCTGTGCCATTCAGTTCAGTCTTCGTGGAAACCAGTCAGCTGCTGTTCACTGCCTGGACCAGGCAGCCCAAATCAGGCACGACTCGAGGTCCATACGGCTGACAGGGACAAACTGCACAAGAACCAAAACTGAATCTGTGTCCAGGACACAGTTACAGGTAAGTAGTGTGACAGTTTGACCCCATGGAGGGCTGACGAGAGGTCATGAACCTGTTCATTAAATCTGAGATTGGATCATCTATCAGCTTCACAAAGTTTTACTCAACTCAATTTGAGACTGTTAAAACGATTAAACATTCAGTGCAAATATCACAGTTATTGAACCTGATTTGAACACTATCAGCTCTTGAACGGATCGTTCCATGCACCGATAAATCCTGTATTTATTCAACAAAACATGCTTAATGATGACAGATGCGTTGTCACTCCCTGTTCTGTGCTGTGTGCTGAGCTACTGTAGGTTAGCATATCTTGAATCTGTGTGAGACATATTGATCCATCTATCCATTGGTCCATGTGACTCTGCTTAAGAGACAAATCAACATTCGTGGCCTCTCTCATGTCAATTAATATTCTAGATTAATGGTGCGTATGTGAAGGAGCCACACAGTGTGGAAGGGGTCCTCATTGCCCCTGGTGGTTTGATCCAAATATCATAAAGAGCGAGGATAAATGATTCAATGATTCTTCAGCTTTTTCACATCCAGGTCCCCAAAACTGGCACCCAGATCCCCCACCTGATACAACTTTTAGATGTTTTATTTCCGGATGCCCATGTGTAGCCACACATTCAGTAATTTAAGTGTCAGTATCTGATCACCACCTGGAACCCCCCTCAAGCACGTCCAGGGGTCCCCAGCCCCACTCTGATCTACAGAATCATGGATAAAGTTATAACCTTAGATAAGAACTTAACGAACAGAACCCTGGAATTCTTTCTTTACACAATTTAAGTTTAAGCTTCATATTGAAATATCTGTTTTGTCAATTTTATTTAAGCTGTTAAAATGACATAACGACAAACAGATCACCGTGTTCATGTTAACACGTTAACGCGCCGTTCAACTCAGTCCGCCTCCGTTCATAACACAGTTTACATGTACAAGAATATTAAAAATACTCTCCATATTTTACACGTAATAGAAAATGTCCTCTTAAATAAAACTCACCCCAGATAATCTCCACTCTTATTTTTATAATCTTACATTCAGACACATTAACGTACATGAAAAAGTGTGACTGTCTGTGTGTTTGGCGGTTGTTCAAATCAAACTTTGTAAAAATGACCATAATATCATTGTGACAATCAGGAATTGAACCGTGATCCTAAAAAACTTCCTCGTTTGAGGTTTGGAGAGCAGCCGTGTGAAAATATTCAGTGTGACGTCAAAGAAACACACAGCTGTCTCGTCATTTCTATTTCTAAACGCAAAAGTGGATTTAAAGCCCCACCTACAAAGCTCGAACTGATAGAATGACTATAGCCATGAGTACACACGACACCAGAGCTGTCTGAATAACTGCTTACTTCTATTTCAAAGTGACAAATATTTACCATAATGAAACACTTATAAGTTTTCAGCAAACTAAATGTGTTCTGTATCTATGAGGTTTATTAGTTTTCTTTCAAGACGCATCATAAAACCCATCTGAGCAGGATGAGACCCACGGTGGAAGCTGTGGAGCTCTGCTGGAACTGATGTCAAGTCTAGAAGATAATTTTGGTGCAAAGCAGGTTATCTTTACCCAATGTTAGATTGTTTGTTTGGATATTCAGTGTGTTTGTTTGTTTTGTAGCAGATTTGCACATAAACTACTGGATGGATCATCATGAAAATCCTACTGGAGGTTTGTCTTGACCCAACGAAGATCTCACTACAGGCTGTAAGAAATTATTCCTTAACAGTGGGAGCTACCTTCAGGAATCTCCAAAACTCATGAGAATAGAAAAATTAGCATAAACCACCCCCTTTATCCCAACCTAACGGTACCACTTGATCCAAATCACTGGATACTTTTTCGGACCCGACAATCAACAACTTAAGTTTAAATAAGCGCTGAACTTTGAACAGCTACCGCTTCCTAACAAACAGATACAGAGACAAATAAGTGCCACCATTTTGCAGCCAAGACGATGCTTTCAGGAGTCTGTTGATGGATCTGATGTATCTTCAGCCGTTCAGAGATAAATCCAGAAGAGCCAACACATAAATCTGTTTGTATGCTACAATACTGTTAAAAAGATCTTGAATTGCCTTATCAATGCCACTGGTGAGCGAGTTACACCAGAACATTTTTTTGTAAAAATGACATTGTGAGACAATATGTTATAGTCAAATCCAGAATGCTGCCATTAAGTACATTTCAGGACTACTTCATGTATTGACATTAATTGAAATCCAATGTTTAGACATATGACAAATCCTGGGCATGTGTTTAGAGGGTCAGAGATTTCAAATATCACATACATTTTACGCACGAAACATTTTTTTTTTGCAAGGCGATTAATATGTTGGGGGATTGTTTTGAGGTTTGTGACATTGGATTGTTCTAGTTGCAACAGTAATAAAACGTTTTCTGACCTCAATCTCGTGTTCAGGGTGCTAACATTACATTAGCTTATTATTCAACTTTTTTTCTTGCTTAGTGAGACAGCTGTTACCTTTTGATAATTCTAAAAGTTTGCTGCCAAAGTTTATTGGACAGATACAACCACAGCGTCATATATAAGCCCAAGTATACAATGTATGATCAATGTAAATAATAAATAAAGTAATAAAATTCAGATCGATTATAGAGGAAGACTGATAGCACTGCTCTGTACAACAGCTTCTATTATGGTAATAAGACTTTTATTAATACTAACATCCGTAACTGTGGGGATTTATGATCTTCTGTTCAGCTATATCATAGAACCACTGTAATTGTGTAAACATTTCTGTGACAGTAATTCAGTTTGACAATGAGAACAACAATATTTGGAAAGAAGTAGAAGTAGAGGCGGACAGCAGTATAGAAAGAGTGCAGTGTGCGACTGAGTCAGCCCACTTTTCTGACTGTAAGGCAATACCCCCCCAAGACACAGACACATTCACTCACACAGGTTTGTATGACCCAGAGAGTATAAAAACACCATGCGAGACACTGCACTGCTCAGTTAAAACATGAGAGGAATTTCCATATTTTCACCCGCCCCCGCCAAGACCTTGACGCCTGTCAGTTTACTGGATGTGTGCATGATTACAGTTTGTTCGAGGTGGACAGGAGAACTGATGTTTCTGTGTCCTACATTTATCGTGAAAATCATTTAAAATGATCACAGGTTTAACATGTCTTTTTTCCTTCCGTCTCCAGACAAGAGTAGCCCCTGAAATGATTGAAAATCAGAATAACGATACAAAGTACGTCATTCACAGTGACTGTGTTTCCACATTAGCAATTCCAGATTATTAAAGGCAGTTTGTTTTCATAAAGATATATGAGAACGAACCACTGCTATTTTAATAATGTGCTTCATGAAACCAAATTCCTGTTTCTTCTGTTTTGTAAATATTTAAAAAGATATAAAATTTTAAGCTTTGGATTAAAGCAACGTTATCATTGGTTTAATTACATTATTGTCTCCTACATCAATATTACTCACATTGAAGGACATCAAAATGACACATGGCTTATAATCTTGTAGTCTTGTTGCTGTCACACATGGGGTTCAGATCGATTCCTCCGGTCAAAACGAGTGATTTTTGCGTACAGAAGTTGACAGTTGAGCTCTATGCAATGCCTCTGCCACATGTCATAGACATCTAAACAGCGTATTTTGACTGTAAAACCCTTCATCCAGGGGACAGGAACCAGCAGGGGCCTGCATGTCACATGCTCCGCCTCTGTCCGCGAATCTACAGGAAGAACAAAAAAGTTATGCGGCCGCCTGGAAGTGCAGCCATCTGTTGTCATGGTAACAGCACTCCGTGATTCCTCCCTGTTCCAGTGTAGCTCTCCATGTTGTAGTGGTTACAGTGTTATTATGTTGCCGTCCTCTCTCATGTTCTCTTGGCTGCTACTAGACATATGGGCAGGGTTTCCATTGTGATTGGACATTGTCATGGAGCTACTGCTCAGGTTCGCTCCAATGCTATTGGGCAATGAGATGCTCTGTGGGAGGGGCCTAAGCACGCTGGACGTGTACGGCCGGCCACTCGCTGAATCTCTGTTGAGGTTGGCGTCGTTGCTGTTAGTCACCCGCTCGGAGTTGAATGGTGTCAGGCTGTCGTTCTCCAAAATGATGTCGCCATCGTCATCGTCCTCATCACTGTCGCCCTCTGCGATACTGTTGCTGTGGTAGCAAGAGACGGTAACAACATATTAACACACAAATTGAACCCTTTGTTAATAAAACCATGGCTAGGTCTGTTAAGACTCCCAAATCCTTCGTGCCTTGATGAAGGTGGACATCTGTAAGGATCCTAACGGTATTCTCTGCAGGCCTATATCTTTAAGAAGTTATCATTATTAAAACATTGCGAATTTGCAATTTGTTTGGGGTGAGTTGCCGCACCAAGTGGCGGAGCTTTAGTATCTTACCAAAGATTAAAATGCATTAGCATAGTTTTAGCTTCTTGAGCTGGTGGTTTGAGCACATTAAGTAAATGTTTTCTGTGTGTATCCCCAAATCATACCTTGCAGTGATGGGGGTGCTCTGAGATGCGGGGCTTGGGGAGTCATGTGATGGAGCGGAGCCTGTAGATCCAGCCGAGCCCACAGAACCGGAGTTACCCATCGAGGTTTTACTCCCACGATGCACCACATTGTTCCTCTGGTTTGCTGGTTTGACAGTCACAATTAGGTTGTGGCTGTTGGCCACCATCATGTCTGTTACCTGAAATGAAAGATAACAGGATGTGTATAAACTTCACAGCCCATCGATTATTGCTCCAATTAATAAAAAGACATTTGAAGGTTGCACCCTTTGTAATTTTCAGCTACGCTCCCAATCAAACTGTGCTTCATAACTGGTGACTTGTGTCACCATTAGATCTTCTGCTTTCCTTCTTTTCCATGTATGAATAGGCACGGAATCCAGTAAAACTACAATCTGTGAATTCCGCCAGACAAAATAATGATTATCATCATTAAAACAGATTTCTTTTTAAAATCAATCTTATGATGGTGTCATTAAGTTTAAGTCTTTTAAGTTCATATGTTAAGTTAAGTCATTGTAATGATTTACCATAGTTAGGATGCAGCAGCAAACTGCTGAATAGTTTACTCAAAATATGAATATATTTACTAAGAATGGACAATGCACATTTTTTTTCTTAAACCATGAATGTATCATGATTTTCAAAAAATTTCAAAAATTCTAAAAATGACAAAAAAAATCAAGTTTACCCAATCATTGGTTTTTCAAAATATATATTTTCTTGTTGTTTTCACCGGTGCCTCTAAATAACATTACAACTGGTGATGTCACGTTACTTCTGGTAAAATGCACGTAGCAGAGTCTTTTCCACTTGATGTCAGTATATCATTTGTCATAGCTAAGAGTGCGGCCACATCCTACAGTAGCTACACAAACAGCAGAAATAGACTACTACAGCTGTGAAAAAGTTCTCCATGGAACTCGTTCAACAATATAAATGAATATGAGGTGCAGTGCAAACTCCACACATCGACCACAAACTTGCACTGTCATTGAAAGCAAAGTCCCTGGCAGAAAGTGGGCCGCTGCCCAAAAACCAACCAGCCACGACTACCTTTGTCACCAGAAAAGGTAAGTTTGGTGACTGAGATGCATTTGTCCATCGTGAGGGTTTCCAGATTTTGATGATATTCATCCAGGCAGAGTATGGAAAGACAATTACTGCACAACTGCACAGCTGTTTGACGAGTGCTGAAAAACTGGCGCTTACCACAGATTTGTGGACAGCACTTACAACTGAGTCGTACATTTAGTGTTGTGAATTTTCCCAAACTATTTGGGAACTGTTCGTGTGGTTCGGGGATGGGGGTGCAAAAATTCAAATATTGGCCGAATAGTCCCAGTGAAGATGTGCATTTGTGCTTGAAATGCCCATCCCTATTTATCACCTATAATTATTTGACTCTCATTTTCAATACCGACGAGATACCCAACAATTTCATATTAGTAATTTAACCCATTAAGATGTAAGATGCTCTCTAAAAAAAACACCTAAACATTTGAGCATTGTTTAAACTACAGCCGCAATGATTAATTGAGCGAAAGGAAATTAATCAACTGTTTTAGTTATTTCATTGTATTATAATATTTTCATTTACAATGGTGTTGTCTTCCTTTGCAAACCATTCTTAGAGAATGCTGAAAAAGGCTGACGAGATGATGTCCTTGGGAATCAATGAAAGTATTATCAGCTCTCGGTATTGATAAAACTGATAATATAAAACTTCTCATTATCTGTTTGATAATACATTGGATAAGTAAAGTGCATCCTTTATAATTGGTAAGGCAATTTTATACGTCCTGTAAACCTATCCCCCGTCTATCCTGAATGTCTGTCTCACAATCAATATGGTGCCACATTGAAACTTTTACTGGGACTTGGTCTGTCTCCCGTATTTACCTGATCCAAAGATTTTCCTGCTACATCGATGCCATTGACCTCGAGAATCTCGTCATTAACTCCCAGCAGCCCCGTGCTTTCTGCTAGTCCACCACGCACCAGACGAGATATGAACACCCCAGGAACCTGCAGCAGAAAGAGAACACATTTTACAGCCTGAGAGCATACAGTACATTTGTTATGAACACATCTATGACAAATAAACATGTTCAGATATTTCTTTGTTTCCGTGCCTTGTTGGGTGATTCTGTTTTGCATGTTAAAAGACCCGCCAATGCAGTATAATGGTGTCCAATAGGGGATCTTATTAAGGATTCTTTGTTAATACACTGATCTAATGAAACGAGCCTTTCAGATAACTCTGGACTCGTCTTGCAGCAATGTCACACATTTGGGCTTCAAAGACCTAAAGTCTAGATGAAACGGTCAAATAATCAAACATCACGTCAGAAATGAACTGAATCATACAGTTTATACAGTTTGTTTACACTCTAAACAAAGGAGTGTAAACAAAAGTCAGACCATTATTTCTCTAAATGATGAATTTTGCTATGATGCTACTGGTTGATCTCATCATGACGCTTGGTCGCAAGTGGGAAGATATGGTCAATTTATTCATTATTATTAAATTCATTGCATAAAGCTGCATTTACAAACATGTACATGAAAACTTGTTGTATCACTAGTGGAATATTTTTGGACCTCTCCATGTTATGACCTCCACCAAGGAGATTATGATTTTACCTGTGTTAGTTAGTTAGTTAGTTAGCTTGTTTATCAACATGTGTTATGGATTTTACAAGTAGCCAGAAACACTCAAAGGAACAGTTGATCAGATTTTGTTGGCGAGCTGGATCACCACCTGATGACTTTTTTTTAATGATTCTCCAACCTTGGGAGATAGGACCAATTTCAACATTTTTGCATGTATTTCCAGACGACATCACCATCATTAGTTCTGCCCTATACCAATGTTTTATTCGGATCCTTCTAATATTCCAGATCAGATGATCCAGAATGGTCAAAGATAGGGCATTTGAAAAATTTGCTGTCAGATACCAAATAATGCTGGCGAGTTAAAAGTAACGCCAAAGTGTAGTTGCAACTCTGCTGGTATAAACACACATTCAAATCTTACATGTCTGTTTTGACATTCAGAGGTTTAAAATATCAAAGTAACATTGCACTGGGAGCATTTTTGCAGATGTAGTGACATATGGTGGAGATCTACTGTCGATGGTTTTCACCTCACCATGTGTCCTGCACTCTGATTGGCTGTTGATTAGTGGTAACTGACTCTTTCAGTTATTTAACCTGCTAAAAATCTAGATTGAGATGGTGACGTCCAAGTCATTGAACACTGATCTGACTCCAATGGCTTAGTTGATAAGCTCCAAAATTTGTTGGTGCATGCAAGATTGGGTTAAAACTGGTGCAAATGAGGCTTTTAAGATAAAAATTTTCCTGGTAAGAAGTTAGTACTGACGTGATGACATGATGAATTCATGATAGACAACAACAACAAAAAAATGATCTTGACATTTAAAAAAAGTTAAATCATTGTTCTCACCTTCTCCACACCCTGTGAAGTCACCCGCACGCTCACCCCATCACGGATGTAGAAGCCCAGTGGCTTGCGGGTGCCGTGCTTGTGGAGTCGTACCCGTCTGTGTGTCTCCGGTAGGATGTCCACGTCAATAATTGACGAGATCTGTCTGAAGTTCTGTGGCAGGCCAATCATAAGGCCAGGTTTGTTCTTTGAGTGAGTGGAGCCTGAGCCGGTGGGACGCAGTCCAGTTAGGCCCAGCCCCTTTTTACGCCTCTGGAGGGAATTGGTGCCAAAAACCACCGGTTCATCCTCTTAAAGAAGGCAGACGAATGGAGAGAATTGTTAATCATATGTTTAACATTTACAATTTTATTTCTTTTTTCATTTAATTTGAAGAAATATTTCTGTGGACTGGTGACTTTGTGCTATGTGCTCAGACAGCATAAAGTATGCGGTTTTGCACAATTGCACCTACTGTAAAACTTTGTCAGTGGTTAGTCAATAACTTTATATTGTTACATTAACAATACAGGGGCAGTACAATATAACGTTACTAATAAACCAATACAGTATATAATGCATGAGGTGTATGGTCTCACCACCAAAATATACAATATGTACTGTGCTATATATATCTGAAATATCAAAAATATAGTCTGTTCAATCTAAAAAGGATAATATCGAAAGTATTCTGACTGAAACACAATTATTTCACAAATTACATTGGAAAAATAAAGCAAGTAGACTCTGTTTATTTCCTCAATGTTTATAGACATGCTAATGTATATTGGAGTCAGTATCCAAATTTTGCAAATTTTGTATCAATAAAGTATGTTTGAAAACATCATTCTGTTTGTAGTGAGCAGGGTCCTGGAGCAGTTTTGAGTTTAGATAACCAGCCCAGCATATGGGCGCTATATGTCCAACAGCAACAATCAGTGTCAATTTCAGGGAACACTGGCTTAAAAACTGGTTAAAAACACAACATCAACTTTATGTATGGTGTATGGAGGTGTGTTAGAGGTCCTGCAGAGCACCATCACAGGTTTATCTACGTAATCTAATAGAGTGAGATCAGATCTGAATATTTTTCTTCACTTTTGCCAAGTAGAACACGATTTAACTCCAAAAATATTATTCCCTGTGTAATGTTTCATATCAGGATCCATCACTCTGACTGTATGTTCATGTGGAATTTAAAATATTTGGACTACAATATTCACATAATTTGCTAATCTTACACTTCACCACGGGTATACCTGACCTTTCCTTTCCTCTGTCCAATGCAGCACCGATTCAAACACAAATTAATCTGGTGTACCATCATTTCATACACTACTTTGAAAAAGCATGTGCCCCCTTCCAGATTTAATATCACACAAATATAACCCAAGTAAACAGAAAAATATTTTTTTTTAATGATGATTTCTTTCATTAAAGAGAAAAAGTTATCCAACCCTACTTGACCTAGTCTGACTATCCATACCCTGGCTGACAATAGCTATGTTTATATGCGCAAAATTTTTTAATCAGATTAAAAATTTAAATATTTTATGTTTATAATTTCAAATAATCCGATCATGACGTGCGTATACATGCACCAGGCTTTAATCAGAAAAGCAGCATTTTGACATGCGCAGGTTTGTCTAAAATACCCGCAGAAGAAGAAATCGTACTTCCGCTTGTGCTGTAAACAAATGGCGATGTGGCTACACTTTGCACTTTTGCGCTTTTCCCTGCAATTTAAACTCTGCACTCTTAAAGAATGGACCTGCACCAGGTTCTGAAAGCCTTACTTTTGTTTCTAGTGTTCTCCATGATCAAGTTATGGGCTCGGCAATGCATAATGCTCCTGCGTTACAGGAGGAGAGAGCGGGAGGACATGAGCAGCACACATGCGCAGTGAGGGTAATTCTACCCCAAACAGGGAGCCTTGATCGGAATAAGTGTGTAGATGGACGCAGTTCGGCATAAACCAGCCCTCTCGATCGGAATATAATTTCTTTCCGAATGAGCCGAATCGGATCCGAATCTTCCAATTGACATGTTTACATTAAGTATTTTTATTCTGATCAGCCCTTTATTCCGAATATTTGTGCCCATGTAAACATACAGCTACTGAGTTTAAAAGGTTTCAAAAGGCAGAACATGATGCTGTGAACTAAAGAAAAACAAAAACAGAAGGGAAACACAGTCACTGAAATCTATTAGTCCGAAAGTGTAACAAAGACATTTTCTAAGGGTCTGGACTCCGGCAAACCAACTATTTAAAAACAGCAAACATTTGGAACAGTGGTGAACCTTCCCAGCAGTGGCCGGTCTTCAAAATTCCTCCACCAACTTCAACGACTCATCCAGTCGGTCATAAAAGAACCCAGATGAACATCTAAAGAAGAAAAAGTCTTCCTTTTTTTTTAATGACCGGGGTCCAGTTCAATCCGATGTAAATCTAACACACTGTTCCACAATAAGAATATCATATCAACAGTCGAACACACCTGCTGGTATTGTGATAGTAGGAGGCTGATTTGCTGCTTCAAGACCTCGATCATGTGCCATAACTGATGGAGCCATGAATTTAATTTTATCAAAAAATCCAGAAGGAGAAGCTACGATTTATTGTCTCAAGATTAATCCATGACTCATGTTTGATAAAGAGATGGCTTTTTACCAATGATTTGAAGTAATCAGGCAGTTTACCAGATTAAAATGAAGAAGCAGCCATGCAGTCTATGTTAGTTTCCTCAGTGAGAGCTGCCCCTCCTCATGGTGACTAACTTGCCTGATTGATTAAAAATTAATACCAAAGGATTGTTGAAGACTTCCAGAAAATCTGTGTCTGTTTCTGGTTGAGAGTGAAGCAGATTAAACAAGAGAGATTTCATTTTAATCTCTAATCCCATCCTTGTTGTTCAGTAGCAGATGATTCTGTTTTGTCTCCTGCTAACAGTGAGTGTGACTGATTGTGTGACACACAAACCCACACAATGTGGATTATTCCTTCCATGGAGGGAATTCCATATGGGTGCTAACCTTTACTGTAGCATCATGAAGCACTGCTTCCGTGGTACAGAAGGATGACAGCACTGCAACTGAAAGGTTTAATAAATTATTTCTTGTGTATTGCATGACATTGCACCAGCCCTGTCAATTTACAAATGTAGTCCTTTGGAATCTCAGGGCATTTTCTCTTGTTTGACAACTTCTTTTTAAATCCAGGAAATTGTATATAACATGATACCGTAGAGTTTTACCTCTACATTTACATAACGGTCTCCACCTTCTTGATTGTGAGGTTCAAATGTATCCCGGAGAAAGGTGCAAGGACTTAACTTGAGCAAGAGGACTAGTAGGAGGAGTGTCACAGGATTTACTGGCCATTTAAACTGACTTTCTATTTCATGATCACAGAAATAAGAAGGAAAAAAATTGCAAAAAATTGCAAAAAATGCAAAATGGACATTGGTGTGTCTTTAAAGCTATGAGTTCCTTTTTTTCTATCTAAAGCATGAGTACAACGTAGGCCTGTATGAAATATGAGAGGTCAACACATACAGTGTTTTGATGTGTTGCTGTGTTCATTGGACTCTTACTGAGTGGGGGGGGTGTGCAGTTTCAAACAATAAAAAGTGATGTGACAGCCAATGCTAACATTGTGTTAGGCCACCTTTAAGTAAATTAACATATGAGAAATGCTAGTACATATAGAAGTAGTAAAGCAATTTAAACATTTTAATACACAGCCTTAAAAAATATTTTGTAATGGACAAACATAATTATCAAGGCAATAATCACAAGTTGCTATGAACACACATGTTGTCCTCGAATGGAAAAACGGAGAATCAGAACTTTGCTCTCAGAATCCTTACATATATAAGTATCGTTGGGCAAGATACTGAGCCCCAGGCTTCCCTTGAAGGCATCACCATCTGCGTGTGAACGGATACATTTAATGGCTTTTCGGTCACATTACCTGTTCAACTCAACATTACAGACAGAGCAAACTGAGTTCTAAAAAAGTTTTCCCTTTCTTCCGACCCACATGACAGCCTTCAATCAGACTCTGGCTTGGCCTGACCGCCTAAAGCTCCTTAAGCTCTGTGCCAGACAGCTGATGCTTTCGTCTTGGCTTTAAACATCACAGAGAAGAATGCAGCGGACACATCCTCTGTCTTCTTTTTTTCTAACTGGCAACAAGAACATAGCTACTCCATAGCTTTACATTACTTACTTCCAACTTCAATGAAAATAAGGTTTGACGTATGACAATGAGGTGAGCTAGAGCCTACACACTCTCCAGATTTCAGCCAAGAAGATGTGCAGGTATATGAGCTTCACCTCGATTGATTTTATGTGACTGGACTGCTGCTTGCCAGATGTTCATAAAGACAGCTAGCAGCTGGTTAGTAGCAGATAGCAGATTAGCTCATATTAGTTCTTGAATGGTTGTGAGAAATAAAAACTTGATTTTTCACAGTTGTCCTGATAGAATGTGAAGCCACTACCCCCTCATTCATGCCGAGTAAACTGAAACACCTGGTGGAAAACAATATGATGTCATAGTAATGTTGACATTTGGCTAGAAAATGTAATTATTTTATTTCTGCATCCCACATTCAGTAAAATGTTGTCATTAAATGGTCATATTCATATTGTCTTAATTTATGGACTGTTATATTTTGATATGTTGGTGACTTTTAATTACTTTAATTACTAGAAATTAGCTCTCAGAGAATGGGATAGGTACGTCTGCAATGCCCACTGTCAAAGACACCCATCTGCCTCTGACAGATGGGTACCATCATCTTGTCCATCCGTTGTGATGTCCTTCTCATACTCTACTGTGATTGGCTCAACTGTTCACTATGAGACCAGGCTCAAAGTGTATTAATACTCTCCTCCTCCCAAACCAATGCACTGTCACGGGTGCACTAATAGCTCTCCACTGTTGTTGTCATATGTTGCTATGACTCTCAAGGCAAACTATTTGCCTCCGTCTAATCATTTGCAAACTATTTGAATAAAATCTTCCTGAGGCGGCACATGTGACACAACGCATGAAATCAGTGTATGAGTGTGTGAATGGTTAACGCTCCTGATGAGAAAGGTACCCTGCGAGGTAGTCACTGCCACTAGCGTATGAACGTGTTTGTGAATGGGTGAATGCAAAACCTGTAGTGTAAAAAGCGCTTTGTGTGGTCAACAATGACTAGAAAGGCACTATATAAATACAGGACATTTACATTTACCATAAATTTATTCTGGTCTCTCAGTCAGTTAAACTATACCCAACAGTAAGATACAGTAGATACAGTAAGCTTGAATTTAAAATAGAAGTAATCTGGAGTACACGGTGACATTACATTGTCTTTATGAATGGAAAATATCCTATCTGAGCTGATTAACCAACAAAATCAATTAATTGACCTCTAATATATTTATGTATGACTTTTGTTTGTGGCAGTGAACTGACAAAGTTGCCGTAATTCTTGTCATTTAAGTGAAAGGATTGGTTGTTTGTGAAGTGAGATGGTTTCATTACAGTGTTGTTAGTAAGAGAGCTTAGAATACAATGGCAGCCATACAGTGTGTAAGTAGTTCAGGTGAAAACAGCTCTAAAGCTTAGTCATAATACATGGTGAGATTGCTCACTGAAAGGAAAGACGCGCCTGTTGAAGAGTTTTTTGTCTAGTTTACTGAGCTGCTTTCAGCACAAAAGAGATGCAGAACAAGAAAAAGCTGTCAAATCATCCTATACACAATTATATACGTGCAGTACGTTAAGGAGTATGTTGTAGACTGGTGCTATATAAATAAACTTGACTTAACTTGATTACTTGCCAACTTTCATGCAAGTCCTTGTGCTGGCTGGAAAAGAAGAAGAGCAAACAGCTTCTCAGCTGGAGACAAATACCTGACCTGCTGCATTCCTCCAGCAACATTCTTTTCTATCTGTCACAAACACTGCTTCCCTCACAACATGAGTACATGAGTGTGTGAGTCAGGTCACTCACTGAGCAACATTATCGACCAGCATTAATGTAGGAGAAAACACAAATCACACCATCTCCATTTAAGAGAGATTGGGAGACAGAAAAGATTGTCTGTAGAACGGGCCAGACTAATGCCTGAAGGCACAGACGCTGCTAACCCCCTGCCTACACAAACACACACACCCTGTAGATTAATAAAAAATCCTTGGAGGCTCTCCTACCACAGACATGAGACCAGCCCTGTTCTCTGATGCAGAGCTACAACCAAATCTGATAACATTACAATGACACATGTTTGACCATCATATTCCTATATTTCTGTTTCCCTATCAAGACATTTATGACAACATCACACAACTTTTAGATGATCTCTTTGCTGCTAGGCAACACTCAATTTGGCAGGATGCACAACATTTATTGAACAAATACCTGTATTCTAAAGGCAATGTTCATAGAGAAAGAGCAGTACATTTCCCCACAGTGTTGACTGTTCTACATTTAAATGTGTCAAGAACATGGTGTGGCCATTTTTTAATCATCTGGTGTGCAGAAGCTACAGGTCAGTAGCTCAAACACGAATCCTGCGAGGATTCATGCGAGGCCGTATAGGAAATGACCGTTATTATTTTGCAAAGAATTCAGTCATGTTGAAAACGCGTGTATTTCCTTTGATTGGGCAAGTCAAAACTGCAGCCCCCGAAGTCTCTTTGACCTAAAAAGCAAAAAAAATTGGCAGGCATGTATAACAGACCTAGACCTAGGAAAAACTATAAAATAAAACAAAAGCTAGAAGCCATGAAATAAGCCCTATAGGAAATTAGCCATTTTGTATTTTGTAGTCATTTTGTGCCATTTGAACACTGTATTTTAACAAACTCCTAACGACTTGATCCAATCGAGTTTTAATTTGGGAAGGACAACCTTAACAACATTCACTGTACATCGTCCTAAGGGACCGCTGCCATCAGGGGGTTCTGTTGCCAAAGAGGAGTTAACCTTTTCTAAACAATGTTTGAGTGGGTTTTAAAATAATATCCACAGGCATGCCAGGACCCAAGGTTTCCCACTAGAACATTGTACTGTAGTGAGTTGATCAGTATTCTTTTCACTTCAAATGTCAGTGGTTTTAATGATGACTGATCAGTGTAAATATCATCAGTCTCCAGGGTAATGTTAGCTGATAACGTCTTTAAACTCAACAATATTATGTTATTGACATGGAATAAGAAGTTCCAAAAATGGGCAGTATCTGCCACCATCAAACTATACATTGAGAATCGGTGCATAAAAAAAAAATAGTAACTACAACACTTGACTGCTAGGCTAATTGACTGATTTATTCATTGAATTTACTGTTCTAGACATTAGTAAATTAGTAAATGACTGAATTAAAGATCAGACCTATATAGTATAGGTCTGATCATCTGATAATAGATATATACAACACTATAAAGTGAACAATCTAACTAACCAACTGCTGCAAGGTTTGATTTAGCTACCCAGACTCCTAAACTAAATTATAATATTACAATAGATGTGAGTACTGTAGATACAGCATAGAGAGTGATTTAGCAGTGATCCCACCATCTGCAGGCCAGTGGGTGGCTGCATGTCTGAATCCAGAGCAGGACTACAATGGGCTTATAGTGAAGAGAGGCAGCGAGGACACTTGATGCTGTGAGGGTGCAGTCTAAACCCAAACTACCCACTCATATCTACCACTGAAAAAACATCATGCCTCCCTTAAAGAGATGAACTGTTGTGATAACAATCATTAAGTCTCATTGTGCTGCAGTATGATAGGTAAAATGGTTTTATATTAAATAAAACTGCAAATATGCTTTTATTGTGATTTGAAACCAATTTAATAAATACCTTATGTAATCATTTTTGCATGCTCCTCCTCTATACATATTTCAACCTTAAAAATGTCCCTTTGCTGTAATCGTGATAATATCAAGGTTCTGTGTAGGGCTTCTCTGAGTTTTCCCTCTTCTATTGAAAGACAGCAGACAAAGCCAGTAACCAGGAAGTACACAAGGCACATTTCTTTTACTCCTTTAGTCAAACAAACCAAACCAGCCACCCCCCACAGAGATGATTCCCACTGAGATTCAACGTGGTGTAGGGGGAATCATGTTGAGGTGCCCTCCTCTCCTGTCCTGACCAGGACTGGAGGTTAGCTTTAGGATTTCCTTATAGCTTCCTCTGTCTGTGATAAAGTCAACAGCAGCTTTTTGCTGTAAGAACACAGTTATGCTGATATGACTTTCCCTTTTGGCTTTGCAACAGGAGAAATGTCAGAGATCTGCCTACTGTCTCTGACTTTTCGTGTCTGCCTCTTCACTTCTCAATGACAGTGATAGAAAGAAACTGCCATTACATAGCAGTCATTGTCCACACCTGAGTTATTTATACTGTCTGTGACATATTTCACCTGTCAGTGATGAACTTGACACTGTACCTACCGTAGCACCTCCCACTGAACAGGTGCTGAAAGCTGTAGCAGCTGCTAAAACAACAATAAACCAGATTGGCATTACATCATCAACCCATAAAGGCGTTACCCTCTTCAGAAGGAGAACACTTTCTCATAAGGAATTGGCTAATTGGCTAAACATTTAAATGTGAATTATGAACAGAATATAATCATACTTGATGTTTCAATTCAACTATTTTTGTGAGATTATTAAGTACTGAATTGGAAAACAGGATGGCAAAAAAATGTCATTGACTGAGAAATAGTTAGCTTTAGTATGAGGCAGCTGGAAAGCCAGAGGTGACGCTAGATTGAGAGGTGGCCATCCAGCTGACTCTGGAATAAAGGAGCACCTGGTTGCTGGGTCACCAACTTGTGTGGCTTAACTGTTAGCTCGTAGCCAACAAAGATGGATAAAATTAATGTTTTCCGTAAGACTTGAGCATTCTGCGGCAGACAGAGGGGGCATATATTTAGTTCTCATTGAGTAACTTATAGTTTATTTCTGATAGGTCCCTATTCCTCTACTTCTGTTTTTTTCCTTTAACAAAGTTAATGTTCTCCCCAGAAAGGGCTGCGAATATGTTGGAACCCAAACATCCCGGTGGTGCCAGTTTTGTCTCTAAGAATCTTTCCCACCTGTGAACAAGCAGCTGTGCTCAGGAGAACACAAAGCAAATTTGGACGTGCCACCGGTGGAAAATGAAACCTCAGGTGCCAACAATGGTAAACTGTCAACTGTTCAACTTTTTTACACTGGAAATTAAAACAATTGGATAATAAAAATAGGGAAAAAAACCACACACGCTTATAATGGCTGACATGACACAATGTCTATCAACATTTGGTGAATAACGATATTTTATAGAATATATAAGAAGATTCTGCTGGATTGTACAATTTATTTTATCATTATATTATGGTGACTAATACTTCTAGATACCACTATAAACGAGCAGTTAGTTTATCAGTAATACTTTTAATGTTCATACAACATAGTTACAAGCTACTTGGGTTGCATTTAAAACAGTGTAACAGTAGTAACCACCGAATCTTCTCTTCCTGTAGAGCTACACTACATCTCCTCCTCTCTCAGCCGCGTATTTATCCTGATCTAACACCTTCAGCTCATTACATGAAACAGAAAAACATTCACTTCCTCTCTAGCTCTAACTCTTTCTCTACCTCCGTATCTACATATAGCTGCTTGTACATAAATATTTGATTTGCTACTCTTCTCATCATGTTGTACACAGATATTTCCAGCTGTCTATAGGGAGCCTGCCCCACAGCTTTCACTTAAAGAGAGAGAGAGAGAGAGGGCTGGGTGAGCCGTGCCGCTCACAACTGAACATTGTGGAAGTAAATTCCTGTACGTATTCACACACATGAGTATGACAACAACTGGGGAAGCATTCTGTGTTTGGGAGTGTGTGCGGCTACTATTTCTGGAAAGTCATTTCTGTAGCAAACGCTGGCAGGAAGAAGATCCCCCCCCTCTGCCCCTCCCTTCTTCATCCTACCATTTTCCCTGCATCCGTCTGCCTGTGCTCTCACAATCTCTCCTTCATTTCTTTCTCTCTCTACCTGTACGTGTCTATCATTTTACCCTCCACACCAAGCTTTCACGGAAGGGCATGCCAGCTTCTATTTTATCTGCATGATGATGTTTTTAATCTGTACTATTCCCCCACAGAATAAATCATGTGCTCATCTTCCGAAAAGTGTCCAAACTTCAAGATACTTTATCAGCTATAATATTGCACCACAATGACTTAATTTAGAGTTTGGACTTTCACCTAACATTTGCCTTAATATTACAAAAACTTTGAGGATATCAGGGCAAATAATTAACTTCATAACCGATAAACAAGATTGTAATGTTTACTATAACATACTCAGAACCATCACTTACACAAACACTTAAAAACTCAGATTCAAGACAGATACATGTAGCATCAGTGTTTAAATTTACATTTAATTATAAACCACCACTAGAGGTGTTTTGCTAGGCTGTTAGCATGTTACCACAATGTTCTGTGGGGTTAGTACAACTGTAATACTTCTTTGGTACTGTTACCACATTATTTGTGCAATCCAAATAATCTTAGCATAACTGTAGTTCTTATATTAAACTGATTCCATGGCTACCGTTCTAATACTAACACAGGATGAAACTGTTAGCCAGGATACCCTGCAGTGCTGGCACAGATGAACATACTTCACATAGTGTAATACTGTAATTGTTTCAGACCTTTTCATATTGTGCACATCAATTACACACACACACACACACACACACACACACACACACACACACACACACATAATACAGGCACAAAGACAACCCACAATCATGCGGAGTGGTGACCGTGAGTGGAGTTGATATGACTGATGAAGTCTTTTAGAGTGAAATAATCCCACTGCCCCACAGATTTGCTAATGGCTAACAACACCAGATGGGCTGCTATCACGCTCATTCACTCTCACATTTTCTCAATTTCACACGCACACACAAATATGGACACGAAGACAGCCCTGAGTAAGTGTGACATAAAATAAAGGAAAGTAAGAAGAATTTAAGAAACAGTCATGCATAAAAAGAAGTGAAGCAGAAGAGGCACAGTGTTACTGTAAGATAACAACTTAAATGTCCCAGTGGGAAATCTGCTGTTGCGTCTGCAGTATAAAATCTCAGCAAAACAAGTGCACGCACAGCACAAAGAGACAGCGATGAGACTGCATGGGATCCAATGAAACCCTGTGTGAATGCTTTTCACCATTCTCATGGTTGTCATCACTAACAGCTACATCTTAGGTTGAGCTGGCTGAGACATTTATATTTGATTACAATTGAATTGATAATTGGTAAAAACTTTAACAGTGTTGTAACGGAGCATCCAAATCTCACTTACTGCAAGTTGTTAGCTTGGCCCTGTAAGCCAAAACAGGTGAATTTATTTAGCTGAAATATTGCATTTCTTGATAACCAGTTGCATTTTGAGATTCTAGCTTCAGAAATAGGTGTGTACTGAAAAGCTGAATTTCAGGATTTCAAGATTGTATTGATTGATGTTCCTGAAAGAGTAAAATTTTTATAAAAGGCTTGTTTGTTTATGGCAGACACAGCAGGAAAAACAGAAGAAATAAAGGCCAGAGAAGCAAACGTGATTGGAAGGTTGCCAGTTCATTCCTCTGGGCTGGCAGTGAAATGTGGATGAGAAAAGAGAGTAAGCGTCACTTGAGCCTCTGACCCAAAACTGCTTCAAGTGAGCTGATCAGTGGTCAGAAAACAGTTGTACCTGGTAGCTTCCAGGTGTGAATGTGAATCCTGTGTTCCTGAAATCTCTGAGTTGTCCCTGAATAAATAAAGGTTGAAAGCTCCTTTCGGCTTTTATTATTAAAAAAGTAATGCCAGAAATGAAGGAGACATGTGAATCTTGGCTGAGGAAGATTCTGATGACACCCCATTTGATACACCATATCACTTGATAGCACTGCATAATTCTATAAATATTAGTATGAGCTTCACAGAGGAAAGGTGAGAGAGGATGAAGAAATCAATGGGATGATGTGCCTTTGCTGCATTAAAGGATCTGCTATATAAGGTGGAATTGTGAACAAAAGACTTGATGTTTAGGTTTTGGATGCTTTTCGTAAAACCATTTGGTTACCATGTGTTCTTTATGGCACTCTGCCTGGATCATTGCCAGAAAAACACTGTCGAATGGTCAAACTTTGTTCCATCTTGCTCAAATTTAGAGCAGGTGTTCACTGAAAGACACCCTTCAACTCTTCAACCCTACTTTCACCACCAAAGTTAAAGCCTCAATCATTTATTTCTACTGAAAACCTATTTTTCATTTCAGACAGACAAGACTCTCTCTGTTTTCACTGATTTAAAAGACACACTGGGAGTTTCCCATCTAGACAGAGCTCAGAGGCTACAGACATTTTTTAGGCATTTTTGCACAAAAATAAGTGTGGACTGGAAGACGTTTACTGTATTTTTCTAATCGCACATGATAATGAATGAAATTAGTAAAACAAAAGACAAACAAAAAGTGAGACGGTCCCCTTGTCCCAGACCCAACTTACCCACTCCTCATGTATGGTTCATCCCGTAAAACATTTTTTAAACAATTAACTCACTGAGTACAAACCAATCAATCAACTGCTGCATGGATGTAATAGTAGTAAGACCACAACACTAATTACAGCATGAACACACAGCAGACAGGACAAGGGGAAAGAAAGTGAGGCAGATTCAAATCCTTCGTTTCAAAATGAAGGAAATAAATAGACATTTGTCCTAAACAGCCTGAGGACATGGATGTAGATGGACTTCTATTATCATTATGGCTGTCTTTATATATCAGGTGGTCTGGGTCTTTAGCTGTGGTGTCAGGTTACCAAAACCACACAGAGATAAAACAGAACAGAATGCTCTGCACTACTGCATGTTATTGTGAAAACCACAGTTTCTGAGCCTTGCCAGACAGATATCTTCTGCACCCTGAAGAAAACAACCTCAACAAAAACCTTCCAAAAAGTGGTGCTAATACAGAGCAAAAGCCTAACAGAGCGGTAAAAGACAAAAATGACTTATTTAAGAAGATTGGTAGAGAGCTAAGTAAAGTTGTTTTACTGCTGATATACTTTTTTGCCTCAGCACAGCCACATTTTCAGCAAAATGTAAGGTGTGTGCCATTGCATTTGATTCATTATCCCTAGGCATATGTGCATCCACTCCCATGTTTTCAAACGTTTTACGGATCACTGTCCTGTTCGTGAACAGGAGCTCTACAATACTTTATGCATAATGTTCTTTTCTTGTTAAATTCTTTATCCAGGAGCCGTCAAGTTCAGCACACCCACAGGCCTGCTATCTGAAGTGAATGTGTCAGTAGCATTGACATATATTAAGATGGACAACCTATTCCTCTCACTGAATAAAAATGAAGTCAAATAGCCACGACACAACTGCTGCCAGCTTCTCCTGGTGACCTCATTCGGAGCCAGGGTCTCCACAGCGAGGAAGCAGAGGCTTTGTAACAAATTACTGCCCCATTATGAGCAGATAAAAACTACTTAAAATGACAGAAACCATCTTAGGGAAAAATCTTTTTCAGGAGTACTTTGAGTTTTTAGTTTATCCCAAATCCTACTTAAAATAATGGAGGAGTTTCTGACCTATACTGCAGCCAGCCAGCAGGGGGCGATCAAGATACTCTGGCTTCACTTTATGGGTGTTCTGATGTCATCCATCTTTATTGCTAATAAACTATGAATGTGAGGGACGCCCAACACCACAGGTACAGAATGCATATGTCCACAAATGTACCTGAGTTCCATGATTTACTGGAAAACTTCATCTCTTTGTGGAACAGACCAAGTTTAAATGCAATTAATTGTGTAAATTTGTCTGAAACAGCTTTAGCCTTTGAGTCATCTTTGGTAAACTTTCTCCAGCTTACAAATACCCAACGTAGACTTACTACTACTACTATTACTAATACTACTACTACTGCTGCTGCTACACATACTGCTTCAATAACTCTATGACAATGATGTCTTTTCAACAATTAAGATATGTTTAGTAAAATTTGCAGAATATAAAAAAGTTAATTGCATGTTGTCTTCCTCTGACACTGTAAGATGCCATGTTTACGTCCCTACACTCTTCTTCTACTTTTACTGGTGGAGAACAAACCAGCTTTGATGCTGGCACCACCTACTGTGTCAGAGTGATGTATTGGATAAAATGTCATTATTGCAACAGCATAAAATTAGTAAACACTTTCAATTACCCCCCTCACAAAAGTGTAGTCATCACAACTATATGAATCTGCTAATGTATCCTGGGCAGAACGCACTGCTGCATTAACTCTGCTGCAGGCTTCAGCTGCATGAGTCTCTCTGTTCTGTGGTGTACAAATAGGATTACATTCAGGGAGGAAAAGAAAGTGATCGGGTGAGAAGATTTTTAGTTTGCTAACTCATGGCCTAATCCTTACCAATGAGCTGCAGGCTAGCTTCTAAAGCACAATGGAGATTAAATTGCGCCATTATTCCAAATGCAATGTGAGCGTGTGTTTAAGACTTCACTGTGGTGGATTTTTTAAAATCATTTCTACTCGTTTGTGCTGCTGACCTAGAGCACACGGTGAAATTTGCGGCACCGCTGAGCGGCTGATTTCTTCTCGTTGTATGGTTGTCACTCTCTTGCTTTGCTTTCTCATGCACACACCCCACTTCCAGACCACTAAATTAATCGGATTAATCTAGCAGCTGTCTGTGCTTTTGAACAACAATACTGACCTGCAACACAGCAGATTAGCATCATTACATCATGAATTATGCAAGATATTGTGACACAGTAGGAGTGCTGAAAGACAACAATGCAGCACTACACTCAGTATACACTAATTACTCAAACAATACAAGATGGAAGAACTAAACATGAGTTGACTGGCATAAAGTGAAAAACACACAGAAAACGGTCAAAATTAAATCTGAATTTTGTTCAACATTGACACAACATGTTAATATTAATAACCGTTTTTTGACAAAGCAATATTTGACAATGAAGACTGTATTTTAGATTTGCACTGTAGTGGAAAAGCCTAAACGTAAAGCTAATGACAGCTATATAGATGCGCTGGCTGTAGCACCACAGTAGTGTCTAGTGAAATAACGGACATTCTGATGGAATATTCACTATCATTAATGTTCTTCAATATGTTATATGCCAGAGTCAAGAATCCAGTATGATCTTAAAATAATATCACAATTTCTTTATTAGTTTGCTTTGGGCCATGTCACGGTACACAGTTTCCCAATATCTTTCCTCAATATCTCCAATCAATGTTGGGCAACTACATCCGGGACCGCAACAATATTGAACTATTTGTACATTGACAAAATATTAACACATGAGTTTTTGGATACATAATCAGTCGTAATATGGATATAATGATGGGTGAATGCAAATATTAGAACAGAGAAGACCCTGACTAGTTCAGAAATTACATTATTTTACTGTAATGCAGCCTTTAAAACCAGGAAAAAACAACACTTATATCATGATTCATTTCAGAATATAACAACATCCAAAATCTGAAACCATATATTGTATGTTCTCATGTGACAATAACCATATATTGAATGTTGAGTACATGTCACCCAGCACTAAATACAGCCAAACACTTCACCAGTACAACTGGTGAAATCAGCTGACGTAGCGGGCAACAACCTATTTGTACAAGACCTGAGTGACAGTTCTCACTTGTACTGTGGGAGGGTGATGTAATAATGAGTTTATTAAAAAGCTGATATTTTAAATACCCCATCAAAAATAATCTAAAAATTGAAATTAAATTAAACCACAGTAACAACTTTAGTTCACTTTCAATTTAATGTCCACTTCTACAGATGGAAAACTAACACATATCAGCACTGCAAACAAAGGTAATACACCATGTAGCTTCAGTTTCTATGATTTTGACTTTGAAGTGTAAAAAATGTCCACTTTTTTACAAGTCAGCATTGGGCATCCAAATGACCAATGGAAAGATATTGTAGTATGTAATTTTTATGGTGCAGTGTTATGCAAAAACAGAAAAATGATACTACGTGTTCAGAAGGATAACAATGAAATCTGTGATTTCCTGATGCATGTTCATCTATATCAGATCACTGTCAGTCTATTCATTACCCTATGTGGAAATGTAAAGTAGACTACTATCTACTAATTTACAAACTTAGAGGGAAATCTGTGCCTGGTAATTAAAAAAAAAAAAACAAACACAACAATGCACAAAAGTCTATATAAAATATCAGAAGAGGCTCTGGCAGTAATGATTTTCTTTGGACAGCAATATACTGTATAGATATACTTTATGAGTAAGTGTGTATAATTGTACTTGTGAGTTATGTAGAAATAATGAATGCAAATACAGAACTCTATTCAGTCTCTATCTGGCTGCTGAAACAGCCAGGTCTGAAGAAGTAGAGGTGAGAGAGAAGAATCTAATCTCATCAGACTACTAGAGGGAGAAGAGCATTAAAGCAGGCAGGCTGAGGATCATCAGGTGTGATTCTTTATGAAAAACAAACCGTGTTTGACAGAGAGAACAAAGAGCTTTCCAGCAAAGCCAACAGGTAAAACATTCTAAGCAGAAAGATCTGAAACCTTACCTTTTTTGGTTATGATGATCCGGAGCAGAGGATTGGCAGATGTGACAGCTTTGTGGAAATTGTCATCATTGTTGATTGGAAGGAGGTCTCCATGGACGTCAGCGTATCCCAGCAGCACATCGACACTGGGGATGTGATGAATAGTTTGCAGGAGACGGTAGAACTCCAGGAAGCCGCCTGGGTCGTTCCTCTTCAGAGCGAAGCGTCGGTACTCTGCTTCAAACTGACAGACGACATGAATGGCCACGTCAATTAAGCGTACTCAATGGATGCACACGGTACTTGTGTGAAGTTGACACAGTCAGCTGTGTGTCCTTGTTTGTTTGTTCTCTGGTCTGATATTCTGCTGTTCTGTGCATGTGTGCAGTGTGGGCACATGGCTGGTCCTAGATCTAGGGTCTGCTCCCAGGTTTCTGCCAACTGAAAGGAAGTATTTCCCTTGCCACTGTGGCAGTGCTTGAGATTGATTGATTCATTGATAAAATTGTCTTGACTCGCAGCAAACAACCACCAACAACTTCATGAATCACAAACTGCATGGGAGTGAACACAATGCCGCGTCCCCGCTATCTGGACTCCACTATGGTCATGAGCACAAAATATCAGCACTCGCATCCACATTATTTACTATTTGCTCAGTGGGAGGAAGTGAATACTATTTAAGGTAGTGTCACAATAACAGATACTGGATCGATCACATCACACTAAAACTGCATCCAATGCTTACTTAAACTTCAATTAATATTTGTTTTCACAATTAATTGTTATATCATGTTTTCATTAATTCATCAAAAAATAGTGAAAAATGCTCAACACATGTTTTCAAAGCCAAAAGTTAAAAACAAAAATATTCTTCAACTACTATCAGAAAAGACAAAGAAAAGCAGTAAATCCCGACATTTAAAAAGCTGGAACAAACAAATGTTTGGCATTTTTGCTCAAAACAAAACTGAAACAATTATTCAATTATCACAATAGTTGTAGACCAATTTCCTTTTCCTTTACTTGATTAATCATTGCAACTCTATAGACTTGTCAACTGTCAAACACCTAAACACTGGTGAATCGCTCAGCAGTGCGAAGTTAACATTACAGCCTTTAACGTTGGCTTTATGAAGCCAACACTGAACGTTTGATGACTATTTTGAATTGAGGAGTGAGATGAGAAACCTCCTGTTCAATCACTCCCTCAGTGCTGAGTGTGTGTCACAGTGATGGATATCCTGTGGTTGGTTTATTCACTCCCTGTCCGTGCTCCCTTTATCCTTGTGTACTGTCACAGTGCAAACCCTTCATCTCTGTCAAACAGCAGCAGGCTGCATTTGTTCCCAGCCTTCATGGAGAATGTTAAATATTCTCCTGTGTTGAGCTCCTTGCAGCTACGCAGTCTTCTGCACAGATCGGATGGCATGCAGCAGACTACTGAACGCTCAGTGCTGACGTATAATTTAGACATGTGCAAAATGTGATCTTGCCTGTCCCTCAGATTATGTAAAGTTTTCACAGTATACCACACAACACAAGGCAGGATCACAAAGAGATTCAGAAGAGTACAATAAAAATTGAATGAAACCAGTGAGAAAGCACTCAGCGTGCATATTTCTGTCATGAAATTGCCCTAAAAACAAACAATCAAATACCAATGCTCAGTGCTCGCTGGAATAATACATAAATACAAAACATGTTTGAAAGCAGTTTTATTACTTTTTGCGGTATGTCCATGTTTGAAATTGATCCAGATTGGATCCGGATCTCTCCCAACATAATAATCATCTGTTCCTTTGACCTAGACTTACTGTACCCACTCACACACACACGCATACACAATTAAAAATTCTGTATATGTATTAGTCTTATTATTATGCAGATGTTTGAAACTGGTCCGGATCCAAAATCAGGTTGGATAAAAAAGATCTGGATCTTTTTCCATTTACACATGTGTTTCGTGAATACTTGGGTAATGACTTACCAACACATAAAAACCTGTTTGGTAGAGTTACAGTTTCATGAAAATCCACCTAGTAATTTGGAGTAATGTCCATGTTTGAAAATCGGATTCCGATCGAGACCGCTGCCAAAAGTTAATCCCTTCGTCTTTGTGTCATACTGGAGGTGCTCATCAAATTTCCTCCAGACCATTAAAGGGGAGTGACACATTAAGGAACATGTACTGTAGAAATGTCACTCTGTGCATTTATGTTCCATTATCCCCTTCCAATTCTAATTCCCTTTATATTTAATCATTATTTAATCAGCTTCTTTAGTCACACTGATTGTGGCCTCCATGATTTCTGACAACGAACAAAACCGCTATATGAGACATTTAATCAGCTGTTGTCTGAAACTAAACTAGGATCCTTCTGGAAGAGAACAAACTGGTCATGAGACACTCCCAGTCTGCCCACCAGTTTCAGTATGTGGCACAGCTTTAACATAACTGCCAAAAACTGTAGTTAGTGTCAAAAAAAGTTATCACAGTGACAACATCTACTATGCATCCTGAATATTCAGTGAGTCACAAGTGAGTCAAAGACTTTCTCCTGTACTTCTAATTTTTTCCTATTTAAAATCCACTTATTTCTAAAGTGTTTGGAAGCAAAACTTTCTTAGTAGGTAAAAAATTCCCCAAAATGTTAAGTTTAAGAAGGCATGCTCATTATGAAGAACTATTATATCCACAGCGAAACATTATTAATGCACCTGTACTAATTTTATGCTAGCGTTCTAGTATTTAAGTACTCGACATATAATAAGGGGGGAAAAATGTCATGGGTGGATAGATGGATTTAATTCCTTTGCTGTGTCTGACTGAGATTTTATAAAAGTCCCAGCAATCAAGCACTGACATTACAGTTTTATCTCATTATTGTTAAATCTTCCCATTATCTCTGTAATTCAATCAATTTATTTTAAAAAATGTAAACAAATAAAAAAAAAGTCAAACAAAAATATCTTTAAGATAAAACCAGGAAGTGCTTGGTATTTTTGTTGAAAAAAAATGGAAACGAGTGATTTCAACTCCACACTGTATCTTATCTTTTGTCTAGTATTTTTTAAGTCAATATATACAATGTATTGGACAAATATACAGTGTGCGTTAACTGTGAAAAATTCAAATTCCTTTGATTTCAGCACATCTGTTATCCTACAAACACTATGTCTTGAATTTATTATAATCCTTTTGTAAAAGTTCCTGTCTACACCAGTAAATAGTGCAGAGTTTCCATTATTTCTGTCCTTTATTTAACCAGGAAGCTCCCATGAGATACCAGATCTCTTCTTCCGAGAAGTTGTGGACAAAATGGGAGCACGGGGAAAGGACAATTTTACTATAAAAAACATATGAAACATATAAGCAACATAATAAAATATTTTAAAAAAGAATGAGCTTATGATAAATATATTAGCAGATCCAGAACACATGCTGGGATTATGTGACGCAACAAGAAGTTTCCTTGAATCCAGTTTGTACGACATCTTTAAAGGTGAACAGAGGAGGCAGATTTAACAGGAGCGGGGACGTCTTTAAACTACACAAGCTGCTGATATGTAGTTAAGACTATTTCTGCCTGAACAGTAGCTGACAGTGTTCTAGGAACTGGTAATCAGACTGAAGCAGCACACACATTACACACAGGCTGTTTTCTTTCATTGAGAGGATTCAAACGCAGCTCAAAGCGGACAGGAGGCTCCCTGTCATCTGTCCTCTATAGCCATCTGAGCACAAACAGGTCCCTCAGTTATTATTATTATTATTATTATTATTGTTGTTGTTGTTGTCATCAATGAGTAATATCGCGATGAAACGTCGCGTTGGAGAGACATCACGTGTGACCGCCAGCAGACGGGTAATGTCGGTGTCGAGCACCAGTCCTCCTCCCTGAAGCACTAAAACCATGAAGACGGCGTCACTCACTTTGCTCTTGACCTCCACCACGCTGTCGCTGAGCTTCAGCGGCGTCCGGTGCTGCTGCTGCTGCTGCTGCTGCTGCTGCCGCGACATGGTGCTCCCCGGTCGGCTGCTCGTCGGCGGAGGCACTGCGGATAAAACCATCCACCGAAATGCTGCCCGCTGTCTCTCCTTCTGTCCGCCGGGGCGAAATGTTTTCAGCGGCCGTTGACAGCCGCGTCGCCTGTCAGTTTTTGTGTTTAAAAACCCTCCGCTGCCACTGTTTTCATCGCCGCGTCACAACGCGACAGGTGGAGTCCGGTAAATCCAGCAGGAGAGTTGAGGTGCTGGTGTAACCCGTCCTTCCCCTCCTCCTTCTCCTCCTCCTCCTCCTCCTCCTCCAAATGTGACGAACCGGGAGGACACAGCGGAGGGGGCGTGGCCTGACGTGTACCACAACACCACTACAGCTACAGGACGTCTCCGTCACCATTGATACTGCAGTACTGTGGTATCGAACCTTAATTTAATTCATTTAATTCCACTTTTTTCTGAGTAGTATCGTAGATATCAATGAGACTTGAAGCTCATTACAATTTCAGCATGTTCTGACATCAGTATTAGCCACCAAGCAGATTTTTTTTCGTTTCGTAATACAACATTTTCAGCCATAAGTCTTTTACTATAAGCCCATTCTACACCAAACACAATGCACAGTGATGAGGAGATTTTTCACCTATGCTAAGCTACCATAATGCTAATCTCAGCCATAATGACTTAAAACCAAGTATTGTAGTACTTTTTTTGTTTTTCTTTTCACAGTTCACTAGCGGGTCTGTCCCAGGCTTGATCACACCAACAACAACAACCCCTCGCACACCAGCGAACCAGTGAACTAACACGTTTGAAGAATGTCAGCTTATTCCAGGCTGTCACCTTTTGGGACATGACGCTGTCCTGCAGACGCCAAAAATTATTTACACTCGTCTTATCTATGTTAGCAAGATTACACAAAAAACTATTGGACTGATTTGTATGAAATTTTTACCAGAAAAAACAAAAAAATCTAGGATAGATTTCAATGGAACTTGGTGGAATGATGAGGAATGAGACAAAGAAGAACCTGTGTTTGATGCAGATCCAGATGAATAGTTAGATCCAAAAAATGTACTTTAAAGGGCCTCTTGGGATGTCATTACTTATTTTGTTAGCTTAAATAGAATAAAGGGAAGTGAAACTTCCACCATTGCCCATTTATAAAATGAAGTGGCAACAACTTACACTTGATTCCTTTCACTACACCCGCTCCCTGTGTTTTTGTGTGTGTATCATTAACTATGTGAGCAACCCACTCCACAGTTGCTACCTGTCATTGTAGTGCTTAATCCTGCAAAGTTCACATACAGTTCAGCTGAAGATAATAGATAATAACAAAAAAAAAGAAAAGAAAAAAACACCACCTGAGGATTAAGCCTATAAATAAGTCTTGATACCATGGCACCGAATATGCCAGCCTCACTGCACACGACACAAGATCTCAAATAGTTATCTTTACAAAAATACCTGTTTCCACGTTCTTGCTGCAAGTTTTAATGCTTAAAGCCACAATTTTCTGACTTCATCATTGCGCTCAATACAGAACAGCCCTAATTCCAAAAGTTGGAATTTTGTATCTAATGTTAATAAAACCAGAATTACAGAATTAAATGACAGATGAGTTTACACATCTGTAAACATAAAATCTTACATATCTGTGTTATAATTTTACGTATTAATGCCCCATTCATACCCAGTCAACTTTTACAATGGACCTTTTTGTCATGTTCCTGAATTTTGTGTTATTGTGTGTTGCATGAGTTTGAGTTTTTAGTTATTATTCTTGTTCATTTAGAAGGCTTTTTATTACTGTTATTTAATGGCTGTTTTTTTTTATCTTTAACTTTGTGATCCTTATTTCATTCCTGTTACCTGGGTCCTAGTCTCATGTTACCTTGAAGGCTTGTTCTTTTTTGTGTCTTATTGTCATTTAGAATTCATCCATTGTCCTTTTCCCTCCGTACCTAATGTGTTTCACCTGTGTCCTTTAATCTGCCCCTCCATAAAGTGTCCAATTATCTCCTCCCTCCTTCTGTATTTAAGTCTGTGTGCTTTTCTCTTGTGACTCCCTCATGTTCTTCATATTGATGTACAAATTCATCTGCTTAATATAAGTTTCAGCCGATGTCCTAATGTCTTAGTCTGAAGAGTTACTATTAGAGAATTGCCGTGCGGGTAAACATAGTTAGTGTGTCCAAATTTCGCTGGGCAAGATAGTATAATTGCCCACAAAGGCATAAACGTTGGTTTTTGAGTGAACGTATGAATGGCTCATCACTCCTGTGGAGCAGGTGGCACCTGAGATGGTCGTCTCTGCAGCCATTGTACAAATGCGTGTGTGATGAATGAGAAAGTATTGTGATGCGTTGTGAGGAATCGCTAGACTTGACTATGTATATCTCAGTAGATCACACTAAAATATGATATCAGCTAGTATATTCATTTATACTAATAGATTTCAATCAGAAGAGACTAATAAGAAAATAAGAAAATAATTTATTGTGATCAGGACAGTAGACTTGGGCTTGTTGACCAGGCAGAACCGGCGGTTTGACACAGAGAGAGCTTTTATTTACTTTGACAGCTTGCAACTAAAGAAGTGTAGCATGTTGTGATTAGATGAAGAGGAAAATAAGTAAATGAAATAGGTGACGAGTCTTCCTTCCACACTCAACACGTTCTTAGTCATTTAGTTTTATTTGATCTTTTCACCTCTTTTTTTCCTCCTGCCCAGTCTCTCTCCTTCTGGAGAGAGATATTTCAGTACCAGCCTGTACTGGGGCCCGTGTGTGTACCATGACCCCCACACACTTGTGAAACAGCTTGTAATTACCAACAACATGGAAGCCCTCCAGATAAGGATGCGTTCTAAAGAAAAGCAGAAAATGAAAATGAACTCCCTGTCTTTCATTTTTTAAATTTTCTGTTAAAATCCATCCTTCTTTAACACTTCTGTGCTTAACCTTTCCTTTCTTCCCCTCTCTTCTCCCTGCCATCCCACTCTCCTGCATCACCTCGTCTTCTCTCTCTCTCTGCTCCTCTGGCCTTGCCACCACCCTTGTTGCATTCCTCCTCTCCTCCCAGCG
>KV751352.1:592877-605657 GCA_001698575.1 Mola mola
ATCTCACGCCAGAACTTAAGTGTGAGCAAAGTGTGTGTGTGTGTCTGTTTGTGTTAGTGAGTGTGCAAAATGAAAAATGACTGTGATGATTCAATTCCAGTATTGAGTGACTTGTTTGACTGTGATGCCTCAGGCTCTTCTGACAGCTGTGGTTTCTCACACAGTATGTATTAGTTTGGGTGATAACACAATTATAATGTATATAAACTTAGTACAAAAAGTAAGGGAATATGTGTTTGGTTGATTAGTTCTTTGCTGTAACAATGTTTCTTGGCAATAAATCTTATACCCGTGGAAAGCCTGTTTATTTCCCTTTTAAATGGTGCCACAATTGTCAGGAAAATGCATTTGTAGCATGAGCAGCAGAGTTGAGTATATGGGTTGCATCCATGAACTTGGTCACACACTGCAATGGGCTGCCATCGCACAGCAGTGTGTCACCAAGCTGGTGACAAGCATGAGGAGGAGGTGCCAGGTTGTTGTGGCTGTGTATGGTTTTTCCCCATGCTACCGAGGCCCAGGTTTGTTAAAAGAACACATTTTTAAATTGCCAATGTGTCTTGTTTCTTCAGACTTCGATCACCCAATCCAATAATGGACACCAAACAAGAGTCAATAGCAGAATAAGCTGTTTGGCATTGTTAGATAAGATTTGTAGAGAAGATTTCGCAAGTTTTTCATGGGCAGAAAAACTCCCAGGTCCTCTACCAGAGGCCTGGGTGCCTGAGGGTCCTGAGCAGTATCTTAGCTGTTCCTAGGATTGCGCTCTTTTGGACAGAGATCTCAGATGTTGTTTCTGGGATTTGTTGGAGCCACTCTCCCACCTTGGGGGTTACAGCCCCGAGTGCTCCTATCACCACGGGTACCACTGATGCCTTTACTCCCCACATCCTTTCCAGCTCCTCTTTCAGCAATTGGTATTTCTCAAACCTGTTCCTCTTCCTTCTTCCTGACGTTGCTATCACTTGGGATTGCGACATCTACCACTACCGCCTTCTTCTCCTGTTTTTCGACCACCACAATATCCGGTTGATTAGGCACCACCATCTTATCGGTCTGGATCTGGAAGCCCCACAGGATCTTAGCTTGGTCGTTCTCAATCACCTTTGGAGGTGTTGTCCTCTTTGATCCTAGAGCCTCAGGGTGCTGGGCTTGGGGTGATGCATGGTGAGGAGCTTCCTTGTCTTGATATCTGTGGCCTCTATCTCCTCCTGTGACCATATATACAGTATATATGTATATCAGTGGTACTCATGTCATCAATAGCAATAAAAAATATATTGAGAACATTTCCTATAGATTATATTCAAATGAACATGGCTGTCATTTTACAAACAAACGCAACACTTACTCCATCCCAGACTCAGTTAAACAGCCTCTTACATCCATAGATGCTATGAGAGACACGCCAAGAGACAATTATGTCAAAGGTGAGCAGTTCAGTTGCACCATCGCCATATGACTGATAATAACAGAACAGTGTGGAGGGGAAAAAATTGTGCAGACGGATGGAAAGAAAGACAGATCAGCTCACCGGTATGCCAGTTTTTCAGTCTCTTTATGTCCCACCAGCAGTACTACAAAAAACCTGTTTTACCACCCGCCGGAGTACGCAACATGTTGTCAGTCACAACAGACTACATAACAAAACATTTTGCCAGAAAAAATGTCACCATAGTCATTAGAAATGAGCAACTGAACATCTGCAACACATCTGACCTTTTGACTGACTGTCATCTCTGCATTGATATACAGTGTATTATTTTACCATATGGGGTTTTCAAAGGTTAGAGAAATATATTTCTGTATTCCCTCATTGTGCCGTAATTCATGCATATAGTTTTATTTTTCTCCAGTTTGGCTGATATGGATCTCACACATTGTGTTACCATCTGCCCAGTTTAAGGCCAGACAGTCCATGTTTGAAACAATATGTTCTCCTATCAGGCAGTCTTGAACCGGACTCTCATTCGCTCTCCTTTTGATGCAATTTTGATATGGTTTTGATCATCCTTATTTTATTCTTTAGCTAATGTTATATAATAACTAAACAACCCAGAATAAAATAAAAAACAATATTAAAAAAACGGGTTGTATAACTCTCAGGACTTACGACGTATCAAATTACTGGATGAAAGTGGTACTAACTAAGTATCTGTTACATCATTAGATAACAACACTGAGTGTAGCCAAATTATTCATTTGGATTATGGCACAGACACAGTCTGTTGTGGTAGCAGATGACTACCATGTTTATTACATATTGTGTCTTTGCAATGTGGATGTCAACATCAAACGCAAAGGTGACATTGCCCAATATGCTAGCACAGACAAGTACAACAACCAAAGCACCTGCACAGCTGCTCTCCAGCGAATACAAGACCCAGGGCATGATGGCAAACAGCTGGCTGTCGTGTGATGAAAGGTTTGCCTGGTTTAGAAGCTGTCTGAACAATACCATGGGCTATAGAAGCTTTTTTGTATTAGTAGAGAAGTTTTGATTTGTCCGATTTAGAGGTTTAATCAGAAAACATCTTGTGCTGACAGAAGTTGCAGTTTGTAGTCAGACAAACTAACACGGTCCATTGGTTTTATAAACTCCATACAATACTTTAGTCCAGTGCAATCTAGACCATCATCATTTAATCTTGTATTAACATATAACTTGTAAATAATCAACAGAAACCCCATTCACAGCCTTTATTAGGTCACCCCGTAATAATTACAAGGACATGCAAACAGAACAATTTATGAGTTTCACTTTTCAGGAAGTCAGAAAAAAAGTTAAACAGGACATAACTGTTCCTCTTACTTCCTGCTCAGACAACAGGCTGCTGCCTGCTCTCATGCGTATTCCAGCCGAGATACAGTTCGTAAAGAAAATTAACCAGTGTGTTTTCTCTGGTACTAGGAATGATTCTTGTCCAGCCTCTGTGGGCCCTGACATTCCAGGACCTGTAGTGCCAAGACTTAAGGACTTACTGCTTCTTGATCTTCAGGAAGCAAATCATCATATTATTAAAATTTTTTGTATTTTATGATATTGAGTTTATGCATTATACATTTTTCTACTTTTAGTTTTCGTTAGTTTTGAATATGTTTTTTCGCTTTGAAACTCTCACTGTTTTAACAAATGCTACAATAATCAGATTAATAATATTATCATTGTCAGTATTGGGTGTGCCTATACCTTGTGTTTGTGAGATGAAAGAAAAAAGCACAGATCACTGACACAAGACTTATAGCTTTCAAAATCAAAGAACACATTTATTAATCAGTCATATAAGAATGTAGCTATAATTTTTGAATTTGAAAATTTGTGAAACTGGTTGCCTCTCTCTCGCTCTCTCTCTCTCTCTCTCTGAACCAGCTGACCTGTTAGTCATGGAGATGTGTCCTCCAGCAGGACAGCGTATCTGAATGATCTTATCAAAGGTCCATAGAAAGCGTTCAAAGATTGATGTGAAAACCTGTGTGTGTGTGCGTGTGTGTGTGAGAGAGAGGATAAAACTGAAGGGAGAATCCTGGTACAAATACAAAAGAAGTTTGTGAGTAATAAATAAAATAAAGTGGAGAATTAATCTAAATTCAGAGGAAATAATTTAGATTAATTATACAATTAAATATCTGTACACCCCAAACTGCCTGTTATATGACTCTTATATGACTTGCATTGAAGTCGGTATGGCCCTCTGGAAATTGTTGCCCACCCCTGCCGTGGAGGGACGGTGACGCATAAGGGAGTGTGTATGTGAGCAGGAACGTCAGCTATGTGAACCAACCTGTTACTGTTTTTGGTCTGATGGCCTTCTGTCGGTGTGTTGTTTCTCTTTGCCTTCTCTAAAAAACATATAATCACACATTCTTTCATGTCTCATTTCCTCTTCTGTCATCTCATGAAGTTTTCCCTTATTAAATCCTGAGTTTTTTCTCCTTTCGTGTCTTAAATGCATGTATCCCTTTATCTCATATTTGTGTCCATTTTATTTCAGATTTCTTTACTCTCATTCCCATGTATATTTTGTTTTTGTACATCATTTCTCTTTTCCCCTTTTAAATTCTTCTCTCTTAAACTTTGATCTGTACTGTATCAGTTCTCCATGGTAGGTTTTTCTTTATTCTACTTCTTGATTACTATTTCCACTCCCCACTTGTGGTCACCCCCCTGTAGTTCATACTGTCAGTGCTCAAAATGGAAACCACTATTCCATTGCAAATCAAGGATCTGACATGGCGAACGAGTACAGACTTTTTGGAGACTTTATTTAGTCGGGTGAGTCATTCGGCTCTCTTAGCAAGGTCCAACTCTAAGTCCAACTCATGAATGTTCGTTATGCGTGGTATGTGCCGACCAGTCAGGCTCTGGTTGTTTCCTGTGTTGGGGTGTGCCAGGTGACGAGCTGAAAGACAGGTTTTCTCTCTGTGTCAGGTGGCGTCATTCATTTCTAACCTGACCTCCAGAATAACAATAGGGGGTGGATCTCTCTCTCCCTCCCTCCCTCTCTCTCTCCTACACACAAAGACATATAAATACACACAGACGCAAACATTAGACAGGACTGCCTTCTCCAAATATTTGGGCCTGGACATGTTGATCTATTTCCATGTTCCTCTCTACTTGTAAACTTGTTAGCCAAGGTAAACACAGAGGCAGAATTAGCATGCCCAAAAAACACTCAAGAGCCAGAATGACGACATCGTTTTGAAACATATTTTAAATGTTTTTACAAATTCATTTTTGACATGTTTTAAATGTCAAATACAGACACACAGGTGGCAGCTTTTAATGGGTCAAAATAAAATAAATGCTATTACAATAATAATCAGCTTCATTCAAATATTTAGGATTAGAACCTGGCACCTATCCTGACAGTCAAGGAAGTTAGGAAAACCAATTACCATACCATACTATTCTCATTCGTTTCATTTTATTATTGATGTTTTACTGTCACACATTATTAGAGTCAATGTTTGAAGACTTTAATTGAAATTAGGGAAAAAAATCCCAAATCCCCATCTGTAAATATTTGATATTTTTAAAACAAATTTCAAATATTGAACCTGTTTTAGATGTCTGTAGACCCCTTAAATATGTCCTGGCCAGATATTCAAATATTTAATTTTCCCTTCACATTTGCTAGATGTCCAAAAGTCATTCTGGACTACCAATTTATGCAGACATGATCTGAACGGTCTGTGATGTTACATGTTTGTGAAGAACGTCGAACGGTACCAGCTTCCTTTAATAAATTCTACAGTGTTAGTATTAGGTACTTTAAATTGCCACACTGTATGAGAAATAAACTACTATATAAACCACAATGTCACAATACAACACACACACAGAGTAAAGCACAGTTGATCTGTCAAAAACATGACTTGAGGACAAAGTGTCTGTGAAGATTCTCAGTCGTCCGGGTCATGGTAACTCTTGTAGTTAAATCATTAAAACTGGTTAAGACTGGACTTGCTTAAAGTTTCTTGATGATGTTTCGCCTCTCATCCAAGAGGCTTCATTGATGAAAACACAAAGTAATGCCAAAAGGGAATCAGATAGTCTGATTATAATGTGGTTCAACAGTGCCAGCCTTGTATCGAATGTTATATTACATGATAAAAGTCAAACACGTTTGAGAAAAGAGGAAACCTTGACCAATGTGTGGGATTCTGAAGTGTTCACAGCAGACACAAGAACACTCAGATATAATGCTGAGTAAGAACAGATGAGTCTTGTGCCGTTGTCTCCGATCAGCAGTTGTTACACGACTATAAGATTCCAGTTTAAATGTAAACCTGTTTAGAATGTGTTTAACAAAACCATGCAGTCGAAGGGTGACACACACTTCACATACAGTTCTGTGGTGACATCTGCTGGTGAATTTGTGTGTGAAGTGTGTGTGCATGAGTGTTTATGCGTGTACAGTATGCAGTGAGCAGGATTTGTATTAATTACATGACAGCTTGATGCGTCATGTATACAACACTGCAGAGAGCAAATACTGATTACAGACTAGAAATGAATGAATGGATGAAGTATATTTTAGCCATTTTCAATAAAGAAACAAGCTAAATTCAAAATGACAATCCTCACAATATACCTAAAGGATGTAGGTTGAAACTAAGGTTTCACAGGAAACTCACAAACTGTGATACTTTATGCAGGTTAGCACAACTCTTGCAACTAAATCATATTTCAGCTGCTTCGGAATAAGTTGAAACATCAGGGACTTCCAGTTCATATTCTTTAGAGACTCAGCATACAGTAACAGCGTTTTCACCAGACTACTGATGAAAGAGGAATAAATGACAAGAAAACTATGTTTCTAACATGATTTCTCCACCTTTTTCACTTCTATAGAGGTTTACATCCCCTCCAGGAGGTGTTTCTCTTTGTGCTCCTTGATTATTGTTTGCCTCGCCCTAATATTCTGCACCTGTGTTTTCTTGGTCTTATGTCAGTTTGTCTTCATCACTTTGTGCAAGTGTTCCAATATTTATTCCTTGTTACACCACTTTCTGTGAAATTTTTGATCAAAACTCTACCTAATCCCTTTGATCCATTTGCTATTATCAAGTTATCTCTTGGTTTTGTCCTGGCTCTTTGTTATTTGTGCAATACTTTTTGTGTTAAAGATGTAAAACCTTTGCTGTCTGTCCTGAGCCTTGCTGTTGGGTCCTGTAATTATTCCTGTCATTGTTGTTGCACCATGTACCAGCTCTCTATCAGTCATTACAAATATTAAAATAGGTAGGTCAAACATAATGGAAAGTTAAAGGCGAGTAATTTTAGTGCAACTGCACTAAAATAAAAAATGCACTATGCTCATATACATTATTTTTGCACAGAAACAATGAGAGAAAGAAGATGTCATTTAAAACTTAGCAAGAATCCAAGAAAATGAAACCACTGTGCAACAAGCTGTTCCTCGCTTCGTTTGTGGGTAACCCAGTTTGGTTTGAGGAATCTGTAGCTGTGTTTGCTCTCAGAGGTTTTCATAAAATATATCTGTCAGGGTCTGCTAGTGTCGTGTGTCTGTTGTTAGGGTCAATCGGTGTTTCCGGTCTTATGTTGAAGTTTTGCTTGGGTCTTATCCCCCAAGTCCTGTCAAGTGTTGTCCCTGTGTGTTCGATTACTCTCTCTCCCTCATTATTAAAACGACTACCGATTTAGAAAGCTCTCTGTGTGTCCCTGTGTTATTGGATCCCCCAGAGCTGGTACCCCATAATGTCCACATCAGTGGTGAAACAATGAGAGCAGCCGATCTTCAGACCCTTGGTCTCAAGATATATTTGCCAAGACCTCCCCCACCACTACCCTGAAGACATGAGCTGAACTTCACAGCACTACGTACTCCATACAGCCCATGTGATTCGAGCACTGCCTCCATTCTGTTTCATTCTTCTCTGTCCTTCATGTCTTCTGTTGTTCTGACACACCCACAGCTGAGTTTGCTCGAGGAAAATACTAATGCCAGTCCAATCTGGAAGACTCCAATAATCTGGACAAATAGAAATTTCAGTCAAAAATAATATGTTTAAAACCAAATCACAGACATGTTTGCATCAGCAGCCTGTTAGATAATGACATTTAGTAAAAGCCCTTCAATTCTTGTCTAGCTTCACAAGGTATGCATGAGAGTTTAATGTACCTGCAATGCAAAGCTGTCTGTATCAAGCAATTTGAACAAATGATGTAGTTTACAAAGCCAGAAAGTGCCAAAAGAGGAGGAAAAGGTCAGGGCTGAGTGGAAGGTCACACGACCAAAGTTTCACCAGTCATTTTCTAGAGCTAAGAAAGGAGCATTTGTGCCTAAACTCAAGCTTATCTCTCAAAAGGAAAGGAAAGAAAAGGAATAATAGCTATCGGACATTATGTCTAGAGAGATTTATTTGCTTAATTTTCAACACACTATAGTGAATGAGTCCTGAATTCCAGCAGGAGAACTGGCGAATTATTTCAATCAGTGTCCTGGAGCTTTTCCAACCAAATTTTAAACAGATTTTGTCGAGAGCCTACAATTAGGAGGAGTCCACCAAAGTATAAAATACATCATTCACTGTGGTGGCTGGGAGAGCTCAAAACTGTGTTTCTCTATAAAACATGCAAATACACAAAACACAAAATCTGATCAATGAAGACACTTTGACAACACAGTCAAGTTCACTACAGCACTTTGTACACAAAAAATGTTCACATTATCCTCTGGTGCAACTGACCCCCAAACCTGTATAATACAAAAAGATTATATACTGAAAAATTCTCCATGTCTTAATAAACTGTTAGATGAGAAGCTTTTTAATAATCCCAATTAAGCAGTTAAATGTTTCCCATCCTGATACACAGAATGTTTGCTCAATCTTTCATCAATTGTTTTCCTTTGTCACTCAATCTGTGGTTAAAGAACACATGGAATTGATACAAAGAAAATGTCTGCGTGTGAACCCAAACCCCCTCACCAAGCATAACTGAGTTCAGGTCTTTTTTCTTTTCTATGGCTTTCTATGGATTTCTATTTCTATTTTGTTTTGCTGAGCAGACAAAGAAAAATCCCATTTTAAATTAAAATTGAATGATCCCCTCAAGCCCTACACACGTGCACGTGTGCATGCACACACGTACACACCCACAGGCACACATTTGCCCACATACGCTAACACACATTTTGCCACTTGGTAATTCATATAGTGGTTCAGTTGTAACAAAGTTCCTGGGCTTACACTGACTGATACAAGAGGTTCCGTGTGTGTGCATGTGAGTTGTATGTGTGTTCAAGTCTGTGACTGTGTGTCCACCACCACTGATGTGAAATTCAGGGTAGATTTGGGGTATGGAATAATCTGGTAGTCTCAGATGACTGCCAAAGTCTTTTTTGCGTGAGAGAGTGAGAGAGATAGATGGAGTCAAGAGAGACAGAGAGAAAGGGACCTTAACCTAATCAATAACGAAGTTCAAAGGCTGCATCTGGTGATAAAGGACCATGGCGTCTGTGCGTCACACAAACACGTATACAATGGCAGTAGGCAGATATGATGCAGTCAGCAGTCTTAGCATTAACCGGCCGTCTCTAACATGACTAAGTGGACTCACTGCTTACAACTGAGACTTAAACTATTGACAGTGAGGAAACTGAAACCAATGGCTGAACACAAGGTCACTGATCCTCAGTGATCCTCAGTGATCCCCAGTGGAACACTGCTCTGGTTGGTTCACCTCGGTCCAAAAGTTATCTGTCTTTGCTTTTGCTGCTCAGAAATTGAATGTAACAGCAAATGCAGGATTTTCCGTAAATATTTTAATGTGAACTGTGTTGGCTGTGTTGGTGACATGGAACTATGGGGTGAAGAGCAGATACTAAAGATGGATATGAGCAAAATAATGGATACTGCAAAATAATATATTAAATTCAGAAATAACATTCAACCTCGGGTCATCTGCTGTTTGTGAGCTACTGAGCAAAGTTATCAACTTTTTGATGTTTCCTGTTTTTTTTTTTAGTGTGTGTGTGTGTCTGTGTTTTCGTTCTAGTGTTGTATAAAGATTTTTAATCAACTTGAGACTATAGTTCCAAAAATGGCACATTTCATGGAGATTCACTCATTTGAAAACCTTATTTGTTTGTAAATAAACAATTATTTATGGTGCAATTAAAAAGATCAAATATTTATGGACCCCCTAAAAGTATCCACATCAGGTGCTCAGAGAGAGTTTTTCTTTAAATTTTCTTTAAATATATATCATAACTTAAGTACGTTACACTTGCACACATCCATAAGAGGTCCCAGTCATACGTTCTGAAATTAAGCCAGTTCTTGACAAAACAGTAACATTTTCATGATCAACAATAAATGTGAAATCGCAGTTAGTCAAAGTAATTGTCAGTTGCTGGTCAGGTTCTGGGTCTGATGATGAACACACTCTCTGCTTCCATCAGTGTGGCCCTGTCTGATGTCAGTGGTGGATCGGATGGTTGAAACAGGAGAGCTGAAACCTAGAACGCCCCGACAGATGATGAAGGTCAAGGGCTGAGGGTTCCCGTGTGAAAGCTGCTCCTGTTAGTGAGTTGATGATCCGTCAGAGATCCGAGCAGACTGTCAAGAGTTCAGCCGTAACAGATGCTGGGAAGACATGTGACTAAAGGACTCCCCAAGGCAACGTCTTTTTCATTTTCAGGGTAGCTACAAACATAAAACCTGACACAGGAGACCGAGAACAGGTGTTTTGTTTTTTTTTTTATAATTTTACTTGTACCTAAGGTTTTTTTTTCTCCATGTTTCCATGTTATGTTAATTCATAAATTAGGAACAATTATACATTTTGAAAAATAACCTTCAAGGATAGTTTGGTTTCTATTTGACTATATAAAAATACATTCCATGGATACTTGTTATCTCTGAATAAAATCTGATGAAACTGATTTGAGCGGTTCCACCGTTACAGGAGGTCTCCTTCTTCCTGTTTTATTTTGTTAATTTTCCTGTTTCCTTTTCCTGCGCATGCAGGGGGTGTTGCTGGGGTTACTTGGTTGCTGGCGGTGCTGCACACCAGAGACTCATTGGCAGTAACCTCCAGTATAAAGTACTGAACCTCACCTCCACTCCTCACCAGATTGTTCTGCTACGTTCAGCCTTCAATGATCATCTTTGGAAGTAACTGAAGCTTCTTTTGACGGGGTTCCACACACCTGAAGCACTATAAAGATTAAAAGAAGCACTGAAGCTGTTCACGTTACTAACACACTGCATGTTGAGTTTTATTCTTGTTTGTTCTCTACATGAAACACACACAAGACAGCAGGTAAAGTCTCACCAAATAAATACAAGGCTTTAGGGTGCCTCGGTGCCCCCGAGGCACCCTAAAGCCTATTTGTGTTCTGCCACATGAGGAGGAAAATGAGATTTTTTGTTTGTTGTGTGAAAATTAGCTGAGCTGATTATAGCAACCTCAACAGAGCAGGTCATCCAGATCAGCAGCAGCAGATGGTCTCAGCAGCCTGTTGGTCCAGCTGGAGACACCAGATCCTCTGAAAGAAGGAAACTGATTGAAGCACTGTGTTCTGATCACAACAATATGGATCATTTTGTCAAGTGTGCAGGCACCGACAAGCAGACACATCTCCCTCTGCTGCTGTGGGAATATGACCTGCCTGAGTCAATGTACAGCTCATCTATGTGAAGGTGCCCCATTGTCTCACGTGTGGAGGAACAGTTCATATACTGTATATTTCATTATAATAAACTGTTAACTATGATCTGTTTTTTTTTTTTCATTTTTCCTTTAATGTTAATTGCAATATATTTTGTAATTTTGAATGAGCAAGAACCATGTGTTTGTGTTAGTGTGTAATGGAACGGCCACAGGGCACTGTTCCTCATTAAAGTTTTTACAAGGACATTTCTAGCTCACTACAAAAATCTAACCACATACAGTATTATTTAAGACACACACCCATGTGATGTGGAATAGACAGTTGCCTTTTAAAGCACTAATTTGTCTGGAATATCTCTATCTGCTCTCTACATCTCTCTTGCTCTCTGTCTGTAAAAAAAAATCTAATATATAGGTCCATGTTATTTATTTCAAGTGACCCCAGCTCCTACTTGATTCTTTCTGTCTTGTCTCAACACAACAGACAAGTACTCTTCACAAATAGACTTTATTCAAAAGTACGAGTATAATTTCTACTATTATTTATTACATAACTGCTGCAGATAATCGATAAACAATAAAAAAATTAACGTTAATTTACAAAGTTGGTTATCAGCTTAAAAACAAAATCTTCCCCCAGTAACATACTATTCGAAACAGAGAGTTCCATGTATTTTTACAGCATTTGCATTTTACAAGTGATGCATTTCAATTATTCAAGTGGCTACATGCATGTACGCACATTCTGCGTTTTTTTCTTTATGTTTTAATGAAGTAGAGCCTTCATTATAATGACAATCAGATCTTCTTATGATAACACACATAAAAGTACAATATTTCACATAAACTACAACTTTTCCAAATGTATTGTACAAATATAATGTTCATTAAATTGAAAACTGATATGTCCATTTTGTGTTTACACTTTTTTCTGCTTCAGAATAGTTATCAAAAGCACAGAGTCACACAGACATTAGCTGCTTTGAGTTCACTGGTAGTGCAAGCGAGCAGTGTTGGCTTCTTTATGTCTGATTCATTTTTGGATACCATTTACGGATGACAGCTGTCTGAAAATAGGACTCTTTAGCATCCGGAATAATGTTTTCATGCTTTCCAGTCTTATATGCTGAATGCTTTCCTGACAATATCAACATTTTCTGTCTGTCCTCTACAATAGAGTCCAACAATGAGCTGCCATGTTTAACAACACAGACAACACAATTACTGACACTGGGGGAGAGTTAGTTTGGTGCAAAATGCAACCCAATCAATCCTGCACACTGGACCTTTGATTATGATTTGTACCTTACTGCACAGACAACACAATTATTGACACTGGGGGAGAGTTAGTAGTTAGTTTGGTGCAAAATGCAACCCAATTAATCCTGCACACTGGACCTTTGATTATGATTTGTACCTTACTATTTATAAATATAGCATTTATCACTGTCTCTTTCTTTTTTAGACACAAAAGCAACAATATGATTATGAATGTTGTTTCTACTCTGGAATAAGAAAAATATTTCTCACTCTTTCTCTCTCAAATATTTACTGATCTACTACATTTTTTCCCCATTTAAAGATTTTACTACAACAGTCATTTTAATGTTGACTCAAGTTACTAATTCTAACTT
>KV751352.1:607657-625909 GCA_001698575.1 Mola mola
AGATAAGGGAAAAGCAAATTAGAAAAGTGGGATATTGACTTGTTTTTATCACACAAATGGCTGAGATCGACAGTTTTAGGGAAGTTTATTTCTGAACATGAAGTGGATGAATTGCGATAATGCAGGATTTATTGTTCTTTGTAATGCTATATTCCTAGTGTGTGTTTGTTTGTGTTTGTGGGGCTGATTATTGCCAAGAAACTTGAATGAGTTTCTCATCAAGTTTGATCTGCTGTTATTCCCCCCTCTGGAAGAACCTGATTGATTCTGTTATCATTATTGTAGCAAAACTATTTGCAAATGTGTGTGAAGTGAAGTCTATTTCAGTCTGTGAATGCATTATCATATTTGTAAATGTGTATAAAAAAACATTGGGATTCAATTGGGATTCATTTTGCAATGGTTCTGTGTGATGGTATAACCTATGATGGCCCAATGGTAGTTACTATGAAGGGAAAATATATATTTATCTCTGTAGCTATTCATTTAACTATGGTGCTGAAATGACCACTCGCTTTAACAACAAACATTTTTGTTGCATTAACAATGACAACAACATGCTTCAGACTAGCCGCATATAAATCTCAGTCTGCATAAACCTCTTCACCAACTTTTCTAAACTGTATTCTAATACCATTGTTTATTACCGCATTCTATGAAAATCTTCTTCCTCTTTTAGCGTCACCTAGCTTTTTCCAGTAGTCGCCACAGCGAATCACCCTCCTCCATCTCTCCCTGTCCTCTGCATCGTCTTCTCTCACACCAACCCGCATATCCTCTCTCACCACATCTAATAATCTCCTCTTTGGCTTTCCTCTTTGCCTCCTGCCTGGTAGCTCCATTTTGTAAATCCTTCTACTAATATTACCGCTATTGCCCCTCTGCACATGTCCAAACCATCTCAATCTGGCCTCTCTAACTTTGTCTCCAGAACTTCTGCGCTGTGCTGTCCCTCTGATGTGCTCGTTCCTTATCCCGTCCATCCTCGTCACTCAAAAAGAGAACGTCAACGTCTTTATCACCATCTCCAAACCAATCAAAACCTTGTCCAAACTATCACTTCCCTCTTGTTAACCTTTCCTTTCGCTTTTGCTGCTTCTCTTTTGTCACGGATCACTCCTGACCCTTTTTTCCATCTCCACCACCCTGCCTGCACTCAGTTCTTCACCTCTTTTCCACACTCCCCATTGCTCTGAACAGTTGACCCCAAGCATTTAAACTTATGTGCCTTTTCCACCTCCACTCCCTCTAACCTCATTGTTCCACTTTCCTTCCTTTCATTCACACACATGTATTCTGTCTTGCAGCACATACCTCCACCTCTCCAGGTTTGTTTCCACCTGCTCCCTGCTCTCACTACAGATCACAATATCATCTGCAAACATCACCGTCCTCAGAGATTCCTGCCTGACCTCATCTGTCAGTCTGTCCATCACCATAGTAAACAAGAAGGGGCTCAGGGCCGATCCTTGATACAGTCCCACCTCCACCTTGAAGCCATCTGTTACTCCTACAGCTCACCTCACCACTGTCACACTCCTCTCATACATGTCCTGCACCAGTTTAACATACTTCTCTGCCGCTAATACTAAACTTTGTCTCCAAAACGTCCGACCTGTGCTGTCCCTCTGATGTTGTCATATCTAATCCTGTCCATCCTCGTCACTCCCAAAGAGAATCTCAACATCTTTAACTCTGTCACCTCCAGCTCTGCCTACTGTCTTTTGTCACCGAAAGTGTGGTGGGGTGTGTACTCTACCTTCTGCTTGTGTTTTCACATTGTATTTTACTTTGTTTAGGATATTTCCAGGAATTTATGGTTATAGAGAAAGATAGTTCATTGATTTACCTTATTTTTGGTTATCATCTAAAAATAATACCAGTTTGTTTGCTGTTTCAAAGAAGGGGAAACACCTTTTTTCTCCCAAAAGACAAGCCAACTTGATGTTTGCAAACAGCTATGAAAAATCCTGAATAGTGTGCCTTTAATCATTAAAACTACTATGCTCTCTATATATGCTATACATATCACAGCACAGAAAACTCATTTATTGTATGATTGCAGATTTGGGGTTATAGAGAAAGCCTGGGAGGTCAAAAGAGGAAGGGGATGAAGATGAGGAAGAGATTGGGAGAATTGATTGATGCGAAAGGGGGACAAGGATGACAAAATGAAAACCAACCAGGTGCGGATTAAAAACATTACAAAGATGGATACGATCTATAAGGAGAGGCAGAAAGAGGCTTTAAGAGATTTAAATGATGAGGCAAGAAAGGAGGAGGAGAGCAAACAAAGACAAAAACACATAAAGGAGTAAAAAGGTGCATGTGCGTACGTGTGTGTGTGTGTGTGTGCGTGTGTGTGTGTGTGTGTGTGAGTAGAGATCTCTGGTTGGTTGTCTGGTCCATTAAAACCCTGTTAGTGGCTAAAGGCCAACAGCTTTTACTGCCAGTGGCACAACACGGTCAGTAATGCTGTTCTTATGTGTGTGTCTATGTGTGTTTGTGATATTGTATAGATGTGTGTTCTTTCTGATAGAATAAAATCACCAACAAGCATAAGGCCATTATGTCCTAAATGGACTCATATGTCCTTCTGGCTCTCTGGGGTCTATGAGAGAGAGAGGAATAATCCAATATGCTGGATATAATATGTTTGTTTGGGCTTAAAATACGAAAAAAGCTTATCAGATAATAGAGAGTCTTTAGCTTTATCGCACTCTCCCAACTGTCTGGATCCCCTTAAAGGAGCACTGTGACACTGTGCAACGGCGGTATGGCAGTCAGGGATGAGGTGAAGTTGTTGAATTTACTTGTATTTATTCCTTGGAAAAAATAAAACAAAACAAAACATTGCCTTCAGGCTGTGGTGTACATGTATACAGCATCTGCACAAGCAAAATATAAAGAATTGCATTGCATTACATAGGCTACGTTACTACTTCCATATCCCAATACATCCCACTATCACACGCCAGACCGAATGTTCGCACACATGGAACGACAGCTACTCGCTTAACATTCTCTGTCGTCTCGTACATCACGCCGAAACGAAACTGAGATTATGCATCCACACATTATAGACGCTGAGTAATATTACTTTCAATGCACGTTTAACTAAACACTTCAATCCATGCACGCTGGATCGGCAATACATTAAAAGCGTGGACGTTGGTAGCGGAGTTTACGGCTGGTCAGAAACTCGGTCAAAAGGAAAACATTAACAAACTTTCTGTCTGAACGGTGGAAATGCGCCCAGATCGTTACAATGAATGATAAATAATATAGCACATGGGATATGTCGAAGTTATCGACTTAAAAATCATTTTGCTATGAGAAAACTAATATATAGAGTGCAGTACATATTACAGTGTACCTACCGGATCCAAAACATAGCGCTTCTCTGATAGGGAACGTAATAAAGGTTCGTACTGTTTTAATTGAAAAAAATAATATCAATAAGACGATGAAGAAAATGACCAATATTCACTCTGAGAGAGTAGGAATACAGGCAGTATCGGAGTCTTACCAAAAAAAACCCAAAAACAAAACAAAACAAAAGAAACAACACGGGGCCACGCGCAGCAGACCTGCAGTACACCATATGGCCAAAGGGGGCTCCCAATCACATTTATAAAACAAGAGTGCTTTATTTTTGGCGAAAATCACATATATCAGTAGACAAAATTTTTAACTCTGTTACAACTGCAGTGACAGTAAAATAACTTTTATGGGCCAAAAGTAGACTTAAGAGATTCCAAAAAAGGTATGGACAGTATAAAACTCCAATAAAAGCAGAGTATTGTCATCTGTAAATGATTTGCTTTCTGAGGCCCATAAGGACTTTTAACGATCAAATGTTTCACAGCAAAGCAGGTCCAGTCACACTTTCATGTCTAGAGCTTAATTGTTCTCCCAAAATCTGCGTGGTTCCCTCCTACAGGGTTTGGGGCCTCCTCGTTTTTCCTGTTTAAAAATATCAATGCTGTATTTAATCCATGCATTAATCTAATTTAGGGATTCGATTCTCTCTTTTGAAAGTTCAAATGTTAAATACATGTTATTTGTATTTTGATTTATTTTATACATATTTATATTATTATTTATTTATTTTATCTTTATTTAATCACATTTTATTGTTTTTGTGCAAACTGTTGCAAGCTGTTTTTAAATCTTCTGTTTGTGGGTCACATTCAACCGAGTATTTACTATCCTGCTCTGAAGCAGATTATGTGCAAAATAAGTGTTCAAAGGGTATAAAAGCACCACCCAATGACCAATCAATTCTTTGTCAAAATGACCATTAACAGAAGATCCTGGAGCTCAATGTGTAGATGATGAGGCTTTTTTTTTCAACATCCATGCTCTAAAGTCACTTAGGATGCCGTATCAGTGCAGCACATTCATTTACTGCAACACAAAGTATAGCTACAGAATAATTTACTTGTGCCAGCATTAACCCAATTGGCTGTGCAAATTCTTATTTTTCGGTTTTTCCATTTTGTTTTATTTAGCAATTACAGCAATTCACAGTTGTTGCTTTTATTGTGAATTTTTATGTTTCACTTCTTTTTTCAAAAATCTTCAAAATGTCTGTGTGCACTGATCCGTTAAACACGGACACAACTGTATGAGTCTTTCTGCCTCTGTAAACAGAGCTCTCATATAAGGATGTGGCTTCAAATAATCAGGGAGCAGCATGACTTGCAAACTCAAATTGATGTACAGCTTTAATCTTTGATGTTCCTTAAATTCTATTGTGCTCTCTGTTTGCCATTAATGGGTTGTCTGCCCTGAAGTAGTCTGCTGTGCTGATAAGTTTATTTTTCTGTGCTTTTGGGCCAGCATCACACAAAACTTTCACTTTCAGCAAAGAAAGGCAACCACACATCCACTTGCATTATTAAACCAAGCTGGTGTGAATAAGTGATTAAAAGTTTCTGCTCCAAAAGTTGTTTTCAGACATATTTTGGTTTTGAATTTCAGCGATTCCGATTCCAATTTTCCTTTGTGGTTCCGGTTCATTGAGGGTTGGGGTCAAAAAATGTCACCTGCTTTGTTCAGAAAAAAAAAAAAAAAATTGAACGCTTTCCACAAGTTGACTCACATTTAAAACAGCGTACAGTTTAAGGAACCAATAAAATTTAGTTACAGCTTGATTTGGTTGCTGTTAGAGTTCATGTTTCAATCATTCAGTCTTTCTTTGTTCACTAGTTTAATACAGGCTGTGTTGTCGGAGCCGTCAGTGGGGCTCCTTTAACAACAGTCTGACAGAACGATGCTCATGGTGAAACAAAGTGAGGGAGAAAGAGTAAAGAAGCAGCAGCAGTAAGTGGCTTGTTAGTAGTCCAGCAGTGATTTAGATGTTACTTAAGTAGCTAAGTTGTCAGTAAATGAAGCTGAGGTGGAGTTTGCTTGTTTCCCTGCTTTTGCTGCTGAAAGTGACAGGGTTAATCCTGAAGCACATCCCCTGCTCCCACACAGATACGGCGCAAGAAAACGCTAATACTGACACTAAGACAGAGAATATAATCATCATTGTAATGGTCCGCTTGTTCACCGATGACATTTTTCTCTTGTCTCATTAACAAAAGCTTAACAAATGTGACAAGGAGGTGCTGGCTATAAGCTGAGCTGGAAGGATGTTGGAGGAGAAGAAAGGTTGGTGCAACACGTCAAACATGGTGCACTCATTGACAGTTATACCATGCGCCTGCAAAGCTGTTTTACCATGCTTGTAGTGTACCCTCCCCTGCACAAGATACATTTGTGACAGGTGTTGTACTGTGATGCTGACTTGACATCTTTTTTAACAAAATAAAGCTACTCTTTTGTCATGACAGCGTACATCTCTAACCTCATCTAGACTCCTGTCGTGTGCAACGTTTATTTAGAAGTTAAAATTGTTTTAATGATTCCAATGCAATCAAAACTTTGGAACTGAGCCTAATTTGGAACCTCAAAACCAAACCCTAAGTCTTTTTATCTTCTTTTAGATGCAGTTCCATTTCCCATTAAATAAAATAAAGGATTCTACAATAGACAACAGGGGTGGTACAGTAGTGATGATGAACTGTGGGCTTACACTGAGCGGGGACAGGAAAATGTTGCATGAACTGAAGAAGCTGAGAACCTGTCTGAGAAGACAAACAAATCCAAAAGTGCAAAGGCAGTATTCAAAATCCAAAACAAAACAAAAGCGAAACAAAGCAAAACGGTAGTCAAAGAAATCATCAAATACAGGAAACTGCTGGATAAGAAGCTGGCAACAAGCTAACACAATCAACTGATCAACTGATGAGAGACAAAAGGGAAGACGTGGGCTGTGTGAGAAATTACTTCCTTACTCCTCATATTGAAGGTCTTTGTCATTTAATAGCGCTGTCTGCATGTATAATGTAAAATATTAACCCCTATATAATGCACTCAAAGTATTCCACGCTGGATCATGAAAAAGTAATGAACAAGCAATGGTTAGTAACCCAGCTGTACAGGCCATTACGCACTGCACTGAAGGAGAAATGTCAAATATGCGAGAGAAGGGAAAATGATGAGACATTACATGACTTCAGACGTTACGTTGATGTTTTACCAGTTTCTTGATGATGTAATTAATTTCCCGTTTTTTACGTATGAAACAATTACGGCACAAATCACAGCGGGCGACCCAGGTTGCTAACGCTCCTAAATATTCCGCTAAATTTAAGATAACACCATGTTAACACGAACGCTTGATGGGCCACAGTTACAATTCATAGCAAAGTTTAAATTTTGAGTATGGCATAAGCATCAGAGTAATATTGATTGTCAGTTTATTGTAATCTCTTCAGGGCTAGATTGATTAAGCTGAGGAGCTTCAGCAGCTCCATGGGAGTGAAGAGTGTCGGAAGTTTGTAAAAAAAATACTTTATTTTAATGTGTATTTGTAACATAATTAAAAATACACCTTGTCTTTTGACTAAATTGCAGACTATTAATAGTACCATCATTGTTCATCTTTTTTCATAACCTTGTTACCCCATTCTGTAGAGCTGTGCTAAAAGAGATGAGCCTGGCAAGCTGGGTGAGTCCTGCAAAAGCTGAGAAGAAGTGGGAGAACCTTAGGACGACCTATAAAGTTATTACTCATTAATTACAGCAATGGATATAATTAAGTCTGTATTTATATACATTGCAAAGTCATCAAGGCCTCCACCCCTCATTGCTTCAGTCTGGGGAGAGAGTCGTTCCACGTCTGCTGCTGTATCCCTTGATTCTGTACCACCACAGCCAGCTAATCATGCTCCAGAACCAGGGTCTGAATTGGAGTGTGACTCAGAGCCAGGCTCAAAGGAGGCAAGGCCAAAGAGGCAGTGATGTGTTGCCATCTTCAAACTGCTCGGAAGGGCAGAGGAAAGGGTCATGTGGGATGAGGCACGAGAAGAGAGGCTGCTAAAGTAATTAAAACTGTAGTATGTTAATAGCTGCATATTTCATAGTAATGATTTTTTCCCCCAAAAATTACTTGCACTGAATAATGAAAACTTAATTTACACAGCTATTTGCATTTCACATCAACATTTCCTGAAATGGGTTTAACAATGTAAAATAAAAAAAAAAAAAAAAAAAAAAAGATAATTCTAATAACTGTTAACATGGTTAACCGTCATATTTAAACCTATCTACATTGTTATAGTTTTAATGAAACCAAAATTATTAATGTGTAAATAAAATATGATTCTGTGTCTTCTCCTTAAAAAATGATCATGGTCCTAAAGAGCTGGAGGAGTACATGGTTGGGGCTAAGAGCAGCAGGTTATACGTCCAAGTCTGGCTGCAGCTGACCAACTTCCCCATCTGGCCCCAGATCCTCTTGCACAAGCATAAGTGGGTCTCCTTCTCAAATGCAGAAATTGTGCAAAGTGGCACAACCAGCAGTGGCCTTCATTGCATAAGTAGGGTGCACCTTCAGGGTATTGAATAATGTTGACTGTCACTTTGTCTTCAAAATACAAAATGCCCCTTCAATGACTGAACGTGCTTTATTATGGTGCCCGGAGATCCTTGCCTCAACTGCACTCTTCGTTGGCCCATTGTAGGGTGTTCTGAGTGTGATGGCTCATGACATAGGTGGATACCAACCACGCCTGACAACAATGATGCCTTGAGGCATTAACACCACTAACAGTTGAAGTGATTAATATGGATTGCCTCCCTACACTGCACGAATTAAGATACCTTAACTTGTCTGCAGTCCATTCAGTGCGTTTATGCTTATGTACGTAGAACCAGACACGATTGAAAGACCAGATATTAACACATACTGTAGAGTTTCCTGCTTATTACATTGAATGCTGATGCTGTTGATGTTTTGCTGGATGAATTGACCACACTTTCTGTTTGGATTCACTTCATCATTTTTAATGAAATTGTATAACCTAGTATCTTACCATTGCGTCCCCTGGCCCAATGGGCTTTTGTTATTCGAATGATTATTGAAAGTCCTGTCTGGCTTGCTCAGAAATGAGAAACTGTTCAATGAAGGGATGATCATTCGTCTAACAGATTAGATGCTGAGGAGGCAGGAGAGTAGTTCTTCACAGTCATCTTAAAAAGGCATTCACTCAACATGTATGCTCAGAAAAAGACAGGATTTCAAATTAATCTTACACGGAGGATTAGGGGGGACATTTATCAATGAGCCATCCTGTGAAGCTTGTCAACTTCGTCTTTTTCCACCCCCATTGTATATGCATATTATCATGTACGAATTTCATAAATATTATGGAATCATGATGTCATTCTCATACTCTGAAATCCCAGATACATTCAGTAACACCTGAACATTATTCTAGATTAAGAAATTAATGCATTTCTGATATTTTGTCATACTACTAATATTTTGATATTCCAGTTGATTATGATATAGACAAGAAACTATAGAAAATAAATGCACAATGTTTTATACGAAGGTTGCTTTGTTACTGTATATTATAGCTTTGTATTGTATATGGCCATGAAAGCAGAGGCTTTTTAAGTTTGACTTTGCTATGGTAAAACATGGGGGCTAAATATTATAGCTGTAGCAGAGACAGTCAGTGGGATGAATCCCCACAAAAGTTTTGGCACTGTAGTGTCAAAATTGCTGGATGAGACTGTGGTGATTACACACATATAGTCATGCATATACAGATACTTCGAAAAGAAAAAAAATGTATTTATAATAAATTACAATAAATCTATTTGTATGTCCCTCAGTAAAAGTAAAATACACAGTCTAATTAACACAAAAGCAATAAAGTAATAAAATATGCACATGCTGTCTATGAAGTTTGTAAGAACTTTTTGAAAAAAAAATCTGACCATGTTTTTACTTTTCCTTTGCCTTTTCTTACTATATTGAAACACATTCTAACACCAGATACTTTTGACATTTGCATTTATACGAGCTGATTTTAGACTTTGGCTTAAGGGTGAATTTAACCTAAGATACTGTATCTGAACTTTTTATTCAAGAATGGCCTTCAAAAATATTTATATGCAGGCCCACTGTTGGTCAATTTGGTGCTCTAAGCATAATTGCTTTGTGGTCCCCTCAAGAAAACCAGAACTATACATTTTCAGTGTAGGACAGACACAGACACACGAAAACATGTGGAATTGCAGTCCTCTTTGATAAAAATAAAAAATACCATTATTGTAAAAAAAAATAAAAAAAACTGTAATTTTAAAACTGCAGAGATAGTATATACTGTACATTTGGGGTTCATGCTCAAGGACATTTGAACAGGCAGACTGCAAAAGCAGGGAATTTTCAACTTGCCCCAATATTATCACGCTACTGAACCTTAAAACAAGCAAAACAGAATTATGCATGCAAACACTGAGAAATGCATTTACTAAAATGAAATAAACCAAAAAAGTTATTTCATTATTTATAGAGTAAATGTTGTTAAAATAAATAAATATTGATACTGAACTTTACAATCAAAAACGTTGATAAACATACAAATACCAGAAGGAAAGTCACAATTCTTTGCTGTTTCTGAAATGACTGTCTGATTGTAAAGAACAGCTGTTGCAGGTGACTGTACAGAGGCCCAAATTTGCATTTCCTGACTGCACAATTGTTTCTTTTAGATCATCATACAACATTCCCTGAGCAAGTTGTGCATTGATACTGAAAGCCGGAACAGTCAGACACTCTTGTCTCATTGCTCTCTTAAACTTGCCGTGGTTGGCAAACTGGCTGCTGTTAATTAGGAGTTTATGAGTTTCTGAAATAAAAAGTGCTATCCAGAGATGCAGATAAAGCTCATGTAGTTGGTTATATGAGAATTGGTTATATTCACAGCATCTCCACCATCTCTCCTTTTACCTGAAATTATCAGAGCGGCATTACATAACAACAGTTTTCGCAGGAAGTCTAAACCACAGGGAACTTTAATGTTTATTATGTAATGACTGATGTGCCATACAGTGTGGTGCAGTGGTTAGCACTGTCACCTCCCTGTGTCTGCGTGGGTTCTCTCCGGGTACTCCGGCTTCCTCCAGCAGTCCAAAAACATGCAAACTGGGGGTTAGTAGGTTAATTGGTCACTCTAAATTGCCCGTAGGTGTGAATGTGAGTGTGGAGGTTTATTTGTCTCTATATGTCAGCCCTGCGGTGAATTGACGACTTGTCCAGGGTGACCCCCGCCTTCGCCCGATGATGCTGAGATAGGCTCCAGCTTATTATTCATAAACTGATTTTTAATCGGGTACATAAAGAGAAGGTTGAATTTGGTCGGTAATTCTACTCCTTTTTCTTTTTTCTGTTTCAGTTCTGGATTTTTAACTTGGGTATATTGAAAAACTGTTCCCTTAATTTTGTTGGATAAATACAAATATTCAATTTAAGCCCTCTCTTTCATATTCAGAGAGTAAGATTTGATTAATGTGCATTGTCTTAATTCAATAATCTCAGTATCAAAAATATGGAATTACGCACAATGATCTTAAATCAAGGTTTTCGATGTACACTAGTTCTGGATGTTCCAAACTACACACTCTAATGCTAACATGCCAGCCATTTAAAATCACTTTTCTTTACTTCTGGCCAATGGACTATTTTAACCCTGAAGCACAACTTTGCACTGATTTAGCTATGCATGGCAGTCTGAAAACATAATAATTTGAATTTCCAAAGCTCACAAAGTTTGGCTTGTGCTGATCCTGCCAAAACATTTGGATAAACATTTAGAAAACTTGATAAACAGATACATGATGTAGTTTTATTGCCGTTTCCCAATTGCCTTTTCAAAATATTCATTGACAATGGTTTTTCATGAGGCACATTAAACCAGTTGAGCATTAAAATCCGTAATGCGCCTGGGCTGCTGCTGGTGGCATTAGATGCAAGTGGTTTCTGGTCCTGCCCCAACGGATTTAGCTTTTTAGCAGCCCACAGTGCTTTTCGACTGGAGCCACAGAGGGCCCCAAGGATGGGATAGAAGGCATATGCAGGCGGGACACTAAGGTTTTACTAGTTCTCTACAAGGAAATGTACTTCTATTAAAACATGGCTTGTGTTTTTTAGTGGTTTCTGTACTTCTTTGTGTTTGTGCGTGTGGTTTAGATTGATACTAAGGCAGGACTCTCTCACAATAAATCTGTTGCTGTGTGAGGTAATGTTTTTATTTTGTTGTCTGTTCGAAGCCTCCCGTCCACAGTTTTGGACAAAAGGTCCTCATTTCATCTTCAGCAGTGGCTGAAAATGATTACATTTTCACCTTTATAGGTCGAAAGTCCAGGCTGAGAAAAATTGCAATTTATTGACATTAATTGAAATTTCAAACAATCCTTTCACGACCAATTACTCCACTTACTGTACATATAGTTTCAACAGTCAATCCCAAAGCACGTTTGGCCATGAAAGCTCAACAGTTAAGGTCATAATATATCAATTTGTGACAACTGCTCTCAAGATTCCCAGAATTCTTCCAAATTTCAACTGACGTGTTGTTCAATCTAATTGGATTTCCAAGTTCCTCATCCTATTTCTGGAGCTGAGCCCAATGACCTTACAGAGAAGAACAGTATTCATGAACTTGTTCTTTTGGTCACTCCTCTAGGCTCATGACCATAGGTGAGGTTTGGAATGTAGATTGACTGGTAATTTGAGAGCTTCAATGTCCGGCTCAACTTGGACCAGTATAGTGTCCGGAACACTGTCAATTCCGCCCCGATTCATCCGTCAATCTCCAGCTCCGTTTTTCCCTCACTTGTGAGCAAGACCCCGAGATAATTGAACTCCTCCATTACCAGATCAGCTTGGCGTCGGGAGCTCACAGAGGACGTCACGCCGAAGAGTGTACTGATTGGCTATAGACCTGGAAGAGATGTTTAGCGATAACTCGTCGCACCAGATGATAAAAGCCAGCATTTTCATTTTTTAAAAATGTGTTTTCAGTCATGTATTGCTAACAAAACCAAATTTTACACGTGACAGTACTTAATAAAATATATTGAGGGTTGTAAAAGCTTTACTCGTGAGGTTTCATCAGAGTAATATTCTGATAAAACTGGTGACTGGATTAAACAGTGGATACAATATGGGGCCATGTTACCCTACCCTAACATGATAAAAATTTAAAATACGTATTACAGAAGCATCTTAACTTATGAAAGTTGTTAAAAAAAGAACATCTCAAAACCTTTACATAGATCATACATGTTTTGTATCTATCTGTTTTGAACAGTTTAAGACAACAAAAACCATACATTTTACTTACAAATATTATTTAAAATGAATAATTTTCAAGTGTTACGTTCCAAATACATAAATTAAAAAAACAAGTAACTCTTGAGTGTAAATTGTATTTGAAGCAAATCTTTGCACAATCAGAAATGAATAGTCCACTACATGAACACACAGTGGCACATGTACATTCACGGACGTGCAGCCAATCAAAATGTGTGATGTCATCACAATATATGACTTATGATGTCATGATTCCACGGGTACCCACCTACGGGTGGCCAGTCTGATAGGCTGAGCCCATCTGTTAAATACAGCGGCTGAAGACTGTGGCCTCTGATGATCTTACATATATATTTTTTTTTAAATCTTAAAGGTTAATAGTTTACATTTCTAAATTTCAGCTCTAAAATCAGAAAGAAATAAGGTTTTTTATTAATCGGCCATTTACCAAATTGTAAATACAGATGGTGTGTTAATAATACAATACAATTCAAAATATTAATTGGAGTTCTCAAACAGTCGAATAATCACAGTGGCCAGATGGTCAAACACACGTTTACTCAACACATCTGTCATGTGTGGCCACGCTCCACTAATGAAAATAACGGGATAGTAATCTAATTAATTTACCTTAATCTCCCAAGATTGTTTAAAAACATGCCAATTAGATTAGGTGACCTGACAAGAGTGACTCAAGTGTACAGGAACAGCACTTGGCTGTGAGGTAATTTGTTCCACAGGTGAAATGCAGCTCACATGAATTTAATATACAAATTCATTATTAAAAGGATGAGCCATAGAATAATTTCTATCACAAATGCCCAGAAATTACCCTTCAAATTGTTGGAAACGAGGAAGTGTTTTAAAGTGCTCTCCATTTGTGGATAATGGTTCTCACTGTGGTTCACTGGATCGTAAAGCCGTGGAAATGTCTTTGTAACCCTTTCGGACTGGTAGATTTCAATTGCTTTAATTCATATCTGCTCTTGTATTTCTTCAGTTCAAAGCATCATGTTTAGCTTTTTGACGCCTTTTAGCTTCCTTCACACCAGTACTTTTTAAGTGTTTTTTGAAACTGACCAGATCTTACAGTTATTATGCCTTATTATACATTGATTTACACCTTATTGTTGATATTGTAACATAGAGGATGCTATGTTTTTATTTTTTTGTTTTGTATTTTATCGTTTGGTAGTGTGACCGTATGCATGGTTAGTCATAAGTTACTTATTTTTTTCAGTTTTAAGTAAATAGTTTGTAACAAATGAAAATAAAGTAAAAAAAAACCAAAAAAAAAACAGATAAGCCAAATGAGGTACTTTTTATCTTCTTAGTTTGCACATAGTGATGCTTGTATGATCCATGTTTTAATTGGAAAACTAGAAGGTCCCAAAACACAGAAATTGTGCTCAAGGTCATTAGCCACACAAGATTAGCTGTAGCACACAATTATTAAAGAAAAGAAACTAGGCTTGCTTTCACTAAGTTCAATGAAAACTAGAAAGGCACATAAAACAGTACTAGTGCCACAGGGTTGAATTCATTTCTGGGGATCTACATGAGGTGCCAGTGTGCTGTGCTCATGTTTTCATGGGTTCCAATCATCTTCATTATTTCACTGTCCCGGTGTCTGGGACATTCTTCTTTATTCTGTATCCCTCAGGGTTGCCGTTGACTTGGTGGAGGAAATGTTCATTCACTCATACATTACTCATACTTTTACTTGCCTGATCAAAATCTGTGTCAGATAAAACTTTATTTATTTGAGTATAATATTGTGGTAGTCTTCATAACTCTGACCACAGTAGACAACACTAGTAAGGGGCATCATATCACCGAAATTAAATCACCAAAAACTCGTGCTAATTGTAAATGTTGTTATTTATTCATTTTATCAATTAACTCAGTTGCCATGGCAACGGTACTCCTTTTAGGTGACTGCCGAGACCATAGACTGTATATAAAGTTGGATGATATGAGAATCTTCAAAGGTGAAACAAAAGCATGTCAATTGCCCCCTGGTGGCTGGCTCAATTATAGGTCATAATCCCCTACCTTTCATGTTCGCAGATGGGACTTGGGCCAAACTAAAAATTCAAAGTACTCCTCAAATTTCCCAGAGGATGGTTTCTGTTGCTTTAGGTGCTTATCACACTGATGTTTGCTTAGACGTATTCTGATCTGTTCAGGCATGTATCAGCCACGAGAGCCTCCACAGGTTTGATAACACAAAAATCTTCATGAGTGGCTCATTCTGCTCCTCATCTTGTTTAGCAAGATATAATCAATCACTATCCCACATTTCCCACATTTCCTCCGATTTGTCTTTCTGTCCTCTGTAGTCATATTAACCTATCTGGTATGAGGCTGTCAGTGAGGTGACAGATCACACTCGATCTCTGTCACACGCACAGCAACACACACAGTCGTAGTGTTACAACAAAGAATTTCAAATTTTTGTAGTAATTCATTGGCAATTAGGTTGCTCTGGAGTACAGGGCTGTATAACTGCCAGGAAATTGAAAAATTAAAAATTAAGACATTGCAGCACATAACAGCAGGGTGCAAGATGCAGGCAGGTAAGGCATACTTGGAAAGTCATAACCAAGTGGCCGGCATAGTATACAGAAACATCTGTGCAGAGTATGGGCTGGAGGTTCCAGGATCAGAGTGGACAACACCTCCAAAGGTTATTGAGAATGACCGAGCCAAGATTCTATGGGACTTCCAGATCCAGACCTCGGGGCTGTAACCACCAAGCTGGGAGAGTGGCTCCAACAAATCCCAGAAACCACATCTGGGATCTCTGTCCAGGAGAGCGCAATCCTAGGAACAGCTAAGTTACTGAGCAGGACCCTCAAGGCTCCCAGGCCTCTGGTAGAGGACCCGAGCTTGAAGGAGAAACAAGACCACTTAATAATTTATTAATTAATTATTTATAAAAATGATCTTATTTTTTTATTTTGTTTTTATTAATTTTGCATTTTGGGTTATTGGCTGTATTGCCCAGCTTGAACGTGCGCCTGCATAAACCACCAGTACCTGTTCGGTCATTTCAGCAAGTTATACTTTGCCGAGTAAAACAAAGCACAGCAAGGAAATCAGATGTGAAGTGAAAAACATGCCGTGTACAATGCGTCAACACATAATATTTTTGCATAAAGAAAAGTTTGGAAAAACAGACCAGCAGCAAACAAATGTATCAACTGAAAAATTAAAGTTTCTATGGAAATATTTAAGTTTTAGATCTGCAAACTTCACATGGCATGCTGTACACTCTGGTCATAGCATGACATTTCCAATAAATTCAAGAGAGTTGAAAAGTCCAAGTCATTCAAACATGATTTTATCTAAGAAAATATTCTGCTTCAGTTTATATTTGAGAGTGTTCAGCTTTTTACACCATACTGTGGTAACAATTGGTTTGCTCTCTGACATAGGACGGAACCACATGCACAACTAGTAGTCAGCGAATGCAGGCTTTGCATTGAGCTTAATGTACACAATAATCATTTGATGAGTTGAATTTCTGAGGAGCTTGTTTCAGCTGCCCCTATTTTCCTCCAAACATGTTAATTTTTTGTATCAGGAGACCAGTAGAATATTCTCTAGCTTTAAATCTTTCGTATGTGCAATTGCAATTGGTAATCTGCAATTAGTTTCAGAGCAGTGCCTGCTTCTTTAAAATATATTATAATATTATTTCCACAACAAATGTTTTACTATGGATGGAAATAGTTTTAGACCAGTTTCCTCCAGAATCTTTACAACATCCTTTTTTATTTATCTGTGATTGATTTGCACTTGCAGACAGAAGGCAGACAGACAGAAGGTATCTCATTCTTTCAGGTTTGATGGCTGCATGGTTGAACGGTGACATTTGTACTTTTGTTTCAGCAATTGTGGCTGATTTTATTTTTTTAATTTAAATTGTTATTGTTGAATGGACCTATGCTGTTAATGGAGAGCCAATAAATGTTAAACAGTTGGTAAGAGACATTGAAATTTTAATCAGCTGCTGAAAACTGCATAATAATAAATAATAATTTGACAAAATATTTATCTTAACAAACCCCCAAACACTAAATAACAAAACTTGGTAGTATGTAAATTTGTGCGTGCTTGTGTGCATGCATGGATCTGCGTGTGTGTGTGTGTGTGTGTGTGTGTGTGTGTGCGCGCGCGCGCGTGAAGAGAAGTCAAGAGAGAAAAAAGAGAGGTTCACTTCTTCCCATTCTGTTATGAAACCACAGTATGGTCACATGCAGTACATTAACTAGCCATTAGGAATCAATGGTTCATCCATAATGCATTCTGGTCATAGGTACATTAAGAAGTCATGACATTAACGTCTGATTGATGTCATCTGAATGGGTGGGACAGAACCCTTTCAGCCAAAAAGCACAGTGGAACCAATATAGCTGCAGTCGCAGTGCAGACCCTTACAAGGAGGATAAAACACAGGATAAAAAGGATACAGGACCAGAATCAGGGGCAGAAAGTGGCATTTGATGCTTTCAAACACACAACAGTATATTTTCATAATATTATATGTTAGTTGTGGCACGCAAAACACCACCTATATATAATTTGACACATATGGAATATGTGAGTAGACCTAATGGTTATTAATAAAAGGAAAGTTTGATGTTTTTACTCCTTAGTTTTTTATGACTGTGGTACCTACTGGTATGGTAATACTGAGATACAACAAGGGAAAAGAACTCCAGCAGACAGATGTGTTATCACACTATGATTTCTGGCAAACTGTTCGGCAGCTCAGGAGGGGAAAGCGGAACCCCGTCCACATGGTCTTCAGTGTGGGAGGGGAGTTACTAACCTCGACTGAGTCTGTAGTTCGGTGGTGGAAGGAATACTTTGATGATCTCCTCAATCCCACCAACATGCATTCCGAGGAGGAGGCAGAGCCAGAGGACTTTGGGCTGGGCTCTATCATCACTGGGGTCGAGGTCATTGGGGTTGTCAAAAAACCCCCCAGTGGCAGCGCCCCGGGGGTGGATGAGATATGTCCCGAGCTCCTCAAGGCTCTGGATGTTATAGGGCTGTCATGGTTGACACGCCTCTGCAACATTGCGTGGACATCGGGGACTGTGCCTTTGTAGTGGCAGACAGGTGTGATGGTTCCCCTTTTCAAGAAGGGGGACCAGAGGGTGTGTTCCAACTACCAGGGGATCACACTCCTCAGGATCCCTGGGACGGTCTACTCCAGGGTGCTGGAGAGGAGAGTCTGGCTGTTAGTTGAACCTCGGATTCAAGAGGAGCGATGTGGTTTTCGACCTGGCCGTGGAACACTGGACCAGCTCTATACCCTCGCAAGGGTACTGGAGGGGGCATGGGAGTTTGTCCAACCACTCCACATGTGTTTTGTGGATCTGGAGAAGGCTTATGACCATGTCCCTCAAGGTGTCCTGTGGGGGGTGCTCCGGGAGTATGGGGTAGATGGCATTTTGTTACGGGCTATTCAGTCTCTGTATTGTCGGAGTCAGAGCTTGGTTCGCATTGCCGGCAGT
>KV751352.1:625975-650228 GCA_001698575.1 Mola mola
GTGGTCCTGTTGGCCTCATCGAACAGTGACCTCCAGCTCTCACTGGGACGGTTTGCAGCCGAGTGTCAAGCGGCAGGGATGAGGATCAGCACCTCTAAATCTGAGGCCATGGTTCTCAGCCGGAAGGGGGTGGATTGCCCACTCCAGGTCGGGGGAGAGTCGCTTCCCCAAGTGGAGGAGTTCAAGTATCTCGGGGTCTTGTTCACGAGTAAGAGGAAAATGGATCGGGAGATTGACAGATGGATTGAAGCAGCGTTGGCAGTGATGCGGACGCTGAACTGGTCTGTTGTGGTGAAGAGAGACCTGAGCCAGAAGGCAAAGTGTTCAATTTACAGGTCAATCTACGTCCCAACTCTCACCTATGGTCATGAGCTCTGGGTAGTGACCGAAAGAATGAGATCGCGAATAGAAGCAGCCGAAATGAGCTTCCTTCGCAGGGTGGCTGGACTCAGCCTTAGAGATAGGGTGAAGAGCTTGGACATCAGGGAGAGGCTCAGAGTAGAGCTGCTGCTCCTCCACGTTGAGAGGAGCCAGTTGAGGTGGTTTGGGCATCTGGTCAGGATGCCTCCTGGACGTCTCCCTGGAGAGGTGTTTTGGGCTTGCCCATCCGGGAGGAGACCCCAGGGCAGACCAAGGACACGCTGGAGAGATTATATCTCTCCAGCTTGGGAACGTATTGGTGTCCCCCAGAGGAGTTGCTGGAAGTGGCTGGGGAGAGGAGCATCTGGATCTCCTTGCTCAAACTGTTCCCCCCGCGACCCGGACCCGGATAAGCGTCAGAAAACAAAACGAAACGAAACGAAACAATTGCGGTTAATAAGTAGTTAAAGGAAATCAAATGAATTGAGGAAGAATACATCCACAAGACTGAACATCTGTGCTGGATTACACAATATTATCCTGTGCATTTTTGATACCATGTAAGTGTTTCACTTGTAAATATCAAGGTTATCGGCACACCCCAAGTTTCACTATAGCCATCAACTTTGTGATATTTATTTTAATGGTTACATTTAGTCAATATTTCCGGAGAGCTCTTATATTAATTTTACTTTAAAGGGTATTAATAATAAGAGTTAGATAGGTGACGGCCAGATAATGATATGTCAGACGTTCATGCACGTGTAACGCATCGGGAGAATTGCAGTGGAAACAATCTGTATTGCAATGAGGAGCAACGTCGACAACATTTCTAAATACAACTCCTACAGTTGAAAGTGAACATGATGCAACAGTAAAATAAAGCACAAGTCTGGTAGTATAAAGTTTGAACTAAAAAAGAGACGTATGAGAGAACCACAGAGATCCAGTTAGAAGCGACAACATTACTGAGATTTTTAAAAATATCTTTGTTTCTGGGTCCCTGCACAGACATGTTAGATGGAGAGAATGGGAGACTGGCAAGACATCACTCAACATCACCAGGCGATAGTCCATCTTGGATGGAGCGTGATGCAGTTTGGTTGAAGTGTTAATAGAAATGACTGCAGTCATAAGTGCCATTCAAAAACCCCCATACCAATCCACTGTAAACACACCATCCTATATGGAGCCAGACCTTAAAAGAAGATTTTGATGAAAATAGCAGTAAAATTGCAAATTATTTAAATTGGTGGATATTGGTGGATTTCTATTGTATTTATTTAAAACAAGAAATATTTGTGTGTGCATCAGTAATACATTTATGAACCTTATTATTAACCTTATCATTATTAATAACAATTATTACATAGACCAAGAATGTTCTGTATCTACTGAAAAACATTTTTGTGGAGGGCTCATTTACACATGAATCCCAAAACGCATTTATGAATCCTTCCGTGTGCATTTTTTAATTTTTAGACTGATCTAACTCCATAGCAAAATGGTTACAGCTACCTGCCTTGCAACTGTACTCTCCAAAGCCAAAGCAGCCATCAGGATTCTGGATGGCTCTAGGCACTCTCAGGTCTCAGGTCTGTGATAAAGGCTGAGTAAACGCCGTTTATATTAATAATATAGTAATAAGTCTAAAGCAGTTCTTGTTTCCTACTGATAGTAGGAGAAAGAATTTTGGTTTTGAACCCTTTTAAGTCCTGTGGTTAGAGGAAACACATGTTGAAGGGGAACAGATTCCCACACAACCCAGGAACATTTCTCCAACTTTAGTTTTACTTTATCACTGAGGCTGTTTTACTTTTGTTGATATTCTATTTGTTCCACTTTTGTAGGCATACTAACCGGAGAGACTGATGTCTACTGTTTCATTTGTGTTGTAGACTGAACCTTCATTTCTCCATGAAAATTCCAGTCCAGGTGCAGCGTGAATTGTGAATGTAAATGTGGATTATGTTTTTTTTTTTCTATAGCCATCACAATGTAAGAGGCAAAATAGCTTATTGCCAGTTTAAGTAAAACAAATCTGTGCACATTCTACCAATGCTGCTCTGTGATCATTATATTTCGGCCCAATTATTAGTGTCTCCTCAAGCTCTTCAATCAAATTTCTGAAAGCCTTAAGCTCAGCTGACAGTGTGTGTTTGTATATACCTACAGGCACCTCCCCTCTCTGAACTTAACAACAAATCATTTTCTGTGCCTACCAGTATTCTTGAAACAACATAGGTTCCTGTGTGCTTTTTTCCTGGAGAAGCTTTTATCAATTTAAGCTGAGCTTTAAAACAGTAGCAGCAGCATCCTGAGGACGTCTTTGTGACTAATATAATACTGTTTTCATTTGTGAATAAACAAATATGTTCTACGCAGCATTTCAGTTTATTTAGTGCATCAAAGGGGGTTAGGGTCTGCAGTGTCTCATTGAGACCTGACTGAGCAGGAGAAAGACGGAATTTCCCAGGAATCGGAGATGTACTGCAACATGTGCCACATTGCCTCGTGTGTAATGTGTTTGACAACGTGGCTATGAAGCTGATATGAAACACACCATCCGTTTCGTCACAAGATTTGACACAGCACGTCTCCTCCAGGTATTTCCAATGAAATTCCCTATCAATCAGGCAAAATACAACCAATAGATATCCAATAAACGTTGGGTTTTTGGATGGCTTTCAGGCTGAAACTCTTGCAGGAGCTTATCTTCACACAGAACACCACCTCCAGCCAGAGACAAAAGCTGCTGCGCGCGTGGTCCGCTGCGTGTGCGCGCGCACCTTTGTCAGTTTCCAGTCTGCCCAGTAGGTGGGACCTGAAGCTCGTAGGATGGAGCACGTCTCTCTCTCTCTCTCTCTCTCTCTCTCTCTCTCTCTCTCTCTCTCTCTCTCTCTCTCTCTCTCTCTCTCTCTCTCTCTCTCTCTCCCTCTCTCCCTCGCTCTCTCTCTCTCTCTCTCTCTCTCTCTCTCTCTCTGCGAGGCTATGTCTCTCTACCATTTTCACAGCCTGGAAGCAGCAACAGCACCAAAGAGAGGACAGAGAGGGACATAGAGAGAGAGAGAGAAGAGAGAGGGATGGAGGGATGAAATAAAGCGATGCTGAGAGAGAAGAAGAAATCGAGAAGACTGCACGCGCTCAGACCCCTTCATGTCATGCCTGGATATTTGCGAATCAGCCTCTGGAGCAGCGCAGAGCAGGCGTGACTGGAATCCCCAACATCTCTGACATACCCACACACTCACGTGCGTATGGACAGGCCTACACACAGAAAGAGATGAAGATGCATGAGTTGTTTATTCCCTTTTAACGTTTGAACTCCACTGTGAGAAATAAGCTGCAACCACCGGTTACGCGTTATTCAGACACCCCCGCGTGCGCCCTGCGAGAACTTTGAGGATCCAGGGTATTTATTTATTTTTTTTCTCTCTCTTTCTGCTGCGGTTGCGAAGTTGCGAAGAAACCTGGGGAGTTGAGTCGTGACAGCATGGACGGACCTTGTGGCGCACTCGGCGCGAGTCGCTCCCGCAGGATATGGTGCAGCTGGAGGCTCGTGTTTCTTCTCAGCGGCTTCTTCCACAACTACCTGAGCTCCGTGCTGGACTGTCCGCCCACCTGCACCTGCTCGCCGGCGGAGATCTACTGCAATAAGTCCGACAGCAGCAAATTCTTCCCGCTGCTGTCCTTCCCAGGCACGGGGAGCGCAGGGAACAGCACGGGCAGCATCGAGGACCTTTTCCAGAACATCACCTCCATGTAAGTGCAGCTGCTTCTCCGTCAGAGCTCTGCAAGCGTCCCACAGGCCTCTCTGTGCGTCGGTGGTTTTAATTACAGCTGCCTCTACACCTCAGTGGTGCTAATATATATATATATATAGCTTTACTTTTGGGTTGTAAAACATCTTCACACCTTCTTGTTGTGGTGCAGAAGAGAGAAACCCCTTTGTGACGTCCATACAATTAAAGCAGGTAAGATCTGTTTTGAGAAAAGGTTCTTAAATTCTCTACAAAAGACGTTAATATTGATACGATTTGAACGTGTTTTAAGGGGAATTTATAAAAATACACGTAGAGTAAGAGCTACAGGCCTTCACACACAGGAATTCTAAACTGTCATGCTCACTATCAGGACCTTAAAACTGAAATCTATCCATGCACACATACAATTTTCAAAACTAGAAAACATCCAGACATCACAGACCTCTAAAACATGCTCCCATGGCGACCTTCGTGCGATATTTTAATTTTTCGATTTAATAAGATAAACTCTGCTTCATTCTTTGGTATCTCGTGGGAGCAAATCTTCCACAAGACCTGTACTTTATATATTTGACATTTCTGCATGAGAAGATTAGAAGGATCGTGATCAAACGTTGCTGCATGGCAGAACTTATGAAAGCGTTGTCCCCTTTTATTGCCAAGCATTCTGTGCATTTTTTTGTGGAATTACAAGCAAAAATGTTGAGGAAAGCTTTTTAAAAAAATCCTGAATCCAGATGGTGATCGAGCTCACCACCATTTCTCTCCACAATGTTTTCAATTAATCTGTCAACAAACTAATTGACACCAGTGAAAACAAAGCGTCCCCGTGATAAATGTAAAATTAGCATTATGGTTGTTGTAGGCTACGTAATAAAGTTCTTAACATCAGACTTAAACCTGAAGTCTAAAACTAAATCACAAAGTTTACTGTTAATCTACATACTGTACATACAATAACCCTGTCGACAGAGTGTACAGATCAGTCAATCCTCCAGAGCAGCACAAATCTTAACCATAAGTATTTTTAAACTTTTGTAAATCATAAACAGAAGTGCACAGCCAATGTTAGCCATGTTAATTCATTCATTCATTCAAGTCATTCATTTCATCTAATGTTATCTGATATACCTCAGTAAAGATGTGGGATTCACTTGGGTTTAATCAAACACTAAATGAAATATTGTGCACAAAAACCTGTCACAATTGAGAAGTAGTGGTCAGAGAACAGACTAACACTGAAACTCGGCCATCAAGAAGAGAAATAAGAAGAAATCTGATTTCAGAAAAACATTTTATCGAAGCACCCAACACTGATGTAAGGTACCTCATAAGGATGATAAGTTCCTTTGAAAGAAACAGTGTAATCGTGGTTTAATTAACCTGAGGAGGGATTTCTTTGTCTAGATTTCTGCTCAGGTTGACCTTGACAAAAAATACTGAAGATGCTCCACCTGTGTGAGAATCAGTGTGCGTGGGAAGGAGCTGAGATAATAAAGAGCCTTTTAACTCTGAGTGAGCGTATGAAGGAAGATTTGAGAGGTCTACCTCTGAAATTAAGTGCAGTAGAAAATAAAAAAAAACCCTCCATTATTTTGAAACATCATTATCTCTCTTCCCCCTCACTTTCTGCTGTTTCTCCCTTAAATGCCTTCATTTCTGTCCCTTGACGGCAGAGAACAGCACAGCCTGAGAGGTTATACGCCCAGATATCCCCAGATAGCTTCATCATTGCTTGAAGAAAGCTGTCTCTTTCATGAGCAGAAAGTCCGACTGTCTGTTTCCAACCAGTCTTCCAACAATCCATGAAACAACTATTATTCACTGGGCACTGAGTAAAAACCAAGGCAGACAAAAATTGTTTCAGACATGAGAATCAGTGTGCGTGTGAAGCAGCTGAGATTATAAAGAGCCTTTTAACTCCGAGTGAGCGTATGAAGGAAGATTTGAGAGGTCTACCTCTGAAATGAAATGCAGTACAAAATTAAAAAAAAAAGGCCCTCATTTTGAAATATCATTATTTCTTTTCCCCCTCACTTTCTGCTGTTTCTCCCTTAAATACCTTCATTTTTATCCTTTGATGGCAGAGAACAGCACAGCCTGAGAGGTTATAAGCCCATATCCCCAGATAGCTTCATCATTGCTTGATAAAAGCTGTCGCAATTCAGTTTTCATGAGCAGAAAGTCTGAATGTCAGTTTCCAAGTGCCAGTCTTCCAACAATCCATGAAAGCACTATTATTCACTGGGCACTGAATAAAAACCAAGGCAGACATAAATTGTTTCAGACATCCGAATTTCTCTGGGAGACTGACTACTACAAACCACATAAAGCTGAATTTTTGAACAGAAACCCACTTCTTTAAAATGAGAACCGTACCAAAATACCTCACAGCATGGCGTTAAATGATGCTTTCTTTTGCTTAGTCAATAAAGAAGACGTGAAGCATTTCAGCTTTTTCATCTGTTTCAAGCATAAAATGAGGTTTATCCTGTTAATCTTTGGTAAATCGTGTGTAGGAGCCTCCTCGCCATCTGCATTTTGTCAAGGATTATTGTTGCTGTGTTAAGTTTACAATGGCCACACCTCAGTGAGGAAAAACTGCCTGTGGAAACATAAGGAGAGAATTTAACACTTGATAAACAGTAACTTTAGAAGCTTTGCACTAATTCAGAGTGTTGAAGTAAACTTAAGCTGAGCTTTTGGATTTTTGCAAAGAACAAGTGAGGGACACTACAGCGGGTTGATTTCAGTGACCCACTCCTCAGTTAAATTACATGAGGTTTGTGCGTGTAAATCTAAACCAGCCCGGTGACTTGATAAAGATCCAGATTCTGGATCCAGATCATTTTTTCAGATGGACACAATCCAAAAAATATTCAGCCGATTTTGGCAAAATTCGTGCCGTACAGCGTTAGTGTGTGAAGAGGTACAGGTGCCATGGTTTTGGTGATGATCTAGATGATTTCAGTCTATATCAATGCAACCGTTAAGATAGGTAATTGTACATTTTTAGTTCTTTTCATACCATACCTAGCGGAGGAGCTAGGTATGGTAAAAGCATCCTTGACGCTGGTTCCAGGTTCAGGCTCAGTAGCTATAGATTGGGTGAAGCATTTGGAGTTGCAACTCCATTGACATCGGTACTTTGCCCAGATTTTCCCTGTGGGGCGGCATTCATTCATTAAGGTTTCGGTAAAGTTTTTTTTTTTGCACTCATCGTACCGCTGCCATTTTCAACTTGGGTTACGGTGTCAATCGAACAGAGTCGAACAGAGAAATTCATCGAAGATTGCTCAATTTCTGCTGAAATAAAACCAGCGTACATATAATCTGCCTTTCTTTTAAGGGAATATCTGAATATTCTAATAAATATGAAGAGGTGTATATTGAGTTCCCTTTTAAAGTTTACATTAATTATTTTTTGCCAACTAGTTGTGTACATGCATGAATTTGTGTGAGTTTGTGTGTGTGGGCATGCCTGCATGCTGAGGGAGTTTCTAACGTTTCAGCCATCGCTCAGCAGCTGGAGTCCCATCACATGCTTGTTGTGGCTGCCACTAGATCCCCATCCTCTTAACTACATACTCCTTCATTTAACCTGCGGAACACACACACACACAGTCTGCATGTAAACGGCAGCAGAGGTCGGCTGTGAACCCTTCAGGCGTGAGCTGTCACTGCTGCTTTGAAAAGCAAAATCTTGTCTTCATCCTAGTGTGAGTCTTGTTTCTGCTGCTTCTGCGCGAATTCAACCATGCTGGCACTCAAAGTGAAATGAAGCCAATCTTCCACACAGAGGTGGGAAGCCAGGAGTGCACAGCCCAAACTGATGGATGACAATGAAGAACTTATGATGCAGCTCTGCTTCTGAATCTGTCATCAGGCATCTGTCAGCACTGTCAGTTGATTGTAGTAGAGAGCAGTGGTGGTTCTGTAGGTGTCTTTGCATAGTGTTCACGTTAGCCGTGGTGTAAGGGAATGTTTTCTTACGGTGCTTACAGACTGTTTGTGTCTTGTCTGTCACTCCGTCACAGTTTATTATGTAGTTATGTATTATTATGTATTATTATCATTTCCACCGTGTACCCAAAATGTTGCCACATAAATGATTTAAAAGTGGCAGGGTCATCTTTAATGCCAATATCATCAGACTCCGATGTCAAGAGGCGATCTCGTCACCCCCTTTATTTTCAAATGAACAGCAGTATAGCTAGAACATTTTTGGAAGGAATAATGAAAGTAGTTTCTGCCAATAAATCTGAAAGACACAGTATATATCAAGATTATTTATGTGTATGTTATGTTTCTGTATGTACTAAAATGATAGCAGCTGATCTAATCATTTTTATTAAAAAAAATATAGAACTGATATCAGATTACAGTGTAGGAGAAGCTTTGTTAATGAACAATAAAGGCTGATCAGCACTCTAATTGATGCCTTTTCCAAAATCTGTAAAAGTCAACGAAACGATGAAATAAAGCTGCGATTCTTTCAGATATTTGAAACTCTAAGAACAGTTTTCTGACACGCCTCACTGGCTGTTGTTTGGAGAGTGTATTGGAATCACGGCGGGTTATTGCACCCACTCTGACACCCTGCTGTGTGAACTTCACTGAGCTGCAGATTCTCCCTTCTCCTCTCTGCAATGATTTCTTGCATGATGATGAGCAGGCAACATCTCCTCCAGACCTCTGATACTGTGTGAAGCCTTACAGCTGACAACAGTCAACACTTCACAGTCCATTAGGATCACATCGTGCGGCCTGATTTGGGCAGCATGGTGGCTCAGCGGGTCAGGGTCTGAGCCTTTCGGCTGAGTTTGCATGCTCTTTGCATAAGTTTTCCTTTCTCTCGCCATCAAACACTCATGTTACGTTAATTCCCGTGCATGAGAATGCAGGACTGGCTGCTTCCATGCTGAGTGCTTGTTTTTCACGCTAGTCACTGGGAATTGAGTGAAACGAGCGGAAGAACCCCGGAAAACGAGAGGAACTCTGAGATAAGGAAGCACTGTTCTTATTTAATGTCTCAAGAGAAAAGTGGGAGAGCGGCGTGAAAGAAAAAGATAAGAAGAGAGTGTGTGAAAGAAGGGAGTGGGTGAAGAAGAGAGAGGAGGAGGTAAAGTCAAGACAAGAAAGGGAGAAATGGACTGCAAGCGGGAAAATACTGCAATTTTTAGTTTTTAATCAGCACCACACAAACTAACAGATCAACACACAGCTTTTTTTTTACTTTCATTTCTTTTGATACTGAAAAAAAATCTGGGTTTCATCTTGTTTCTTGGTAAAAAATTTGATGCTCATCAGTCAGAATTCTGCGGTTTCCCGGTTAACAGTCTTTATTTTTCCATGTATCTTCTCTTTCTCTGTCTCTCTCTCTCTCAGCTTCATGTAAGTAACAGTCAGTGTTTTTGTTTGTGCTACTGCTGGAACAACACAATCTGTTAGCCTTACAGAATTCTCTGATTAAAGCTGTAGTCGGAAGGTCTGACAGAATGGACTCCTGACTTGAATGAGCTGCACTCACACTGCTGCAGGGAAATCTGCCAGGCACATGATTGGGAATCAGTCTGCATTTCTAAACATTTTCTGTCCATGTGTATGTCCAGCATTGCTGGTAGTCGTTTGTCCGCCCTTATTGTGGTAATGCTCCTGCCGCTATCACTGAAGTCACTGTGGGGGGATGGTGCAGCTACTCGCTCACGACAAATGACTGATGCTCTGATTGGTTTTCCTCCGGTAGGTGACTTGGTTCAACATATATTAGGAGTAGTTGGTGGGACCAGAGGAGCCAGACTTTTTCCAGAGTATCAAGTACAGATTCAAGCTGTACTCAAAATGCAGACACGTAACCGGTGAAAAGTCGATATTGTTTTATCAGAAAACTGGGTCGGTACACGCAAGACAGTCAAAACAGGTAAACGTATCAAAAATGACAGACTAAACACTCAGGTCAAAAGATACACAAACTGGTCGGGCGCAAGGAACATACACTAGGAGTTGCTGTCACGAGGGCACAAGATGACCTGGCACAAGAGGGTGTGGGAATACAGCTAAGGGGTTGATTACATCGAGACAGAGGTGCGTCAGACACAAGGCGGGAAACACTCGACAGGAAGATGAGCCTGAGACGAAGACACAATCAAAATAAAACCAGAAGCTGAACTAACTGTCTGTCACGTGTAGGACTGTCAGAAAATAGTGATCACCTTAGCAATTATGAAAAAAAACTATTTTTATTAAAGATACACGCTGCAGGTATCTTTAGAGCCACTATTGAGCTTTGAACATTTTTGAAGTTATGAGCCAAAACTCCTAATGGTAAAGACTGCTTTAAAACATTAGTGGAACCAGATCCACCCCCACAACATTTTTATGCAAATCCGTCAAGTAGTTTTTGCATATATAATATATCAGCACACACACTGTATACTGTACTTGCTGAGAGAGTAGAATTATTGGGGGTTAGTGGGGGCAAGTTAATTCGGTTGTGACCTTCATGACACCAAGTCATGCATACACTTTTGGTTCATTTTCCCATATGCTCACATCCAGCAATGAAAATCAAATACACAACAAACTCACAAGTTGCATAGTGTCGGAGTAATTTTCAATACTGTGAGCAACTTCATTAAATTTACTGCATTCCTGTTGCGTTGGAGTGACTAGAAACACAGAAACTCAGACTTAATACACAATATTCATAGATAGTTTCTGTACAAACAAACATGCAGTTCATATTTTTGAAAATAAATAAAGAGAAAAGCAAAGCCCTGGGCACCGACGGACAAAATGAATGAACCAGTGTGATAAAATATTCAATAACATTAGCAGCCATTATGTACCACATCCGTGTGACAGCCCACATCATGTCAGCCACAGCCCCGTGTGTGTGTTTGTGTGTGTGTTGAAGATGATGATGATGATTCGTGAAGAATGAGGCAGTTTGGGTTGAGATGTCGTAAAAGCGATGATGTGACACTGAGTTGAAGTTGCTTATTTTCCTTCTCTGGGCTTGTCGAGGCATCAGACTTTAATAAAAGGCATTTCAGAATCCTCTGAACCATTTGTGTCATCGTAATTGAATTTTTCATCTGAACAGAAAATAAAGATCAGAAACACATCCTGCATTAACACTACTGCTGATGTATTCTGGGAGAGACTTTAGCTGTTAAACTGGATACATTAGAAATACAGCAGATGATGCTGGTGTCGTTGCTGCCGTATCGTAGGGGCAGCGCCTGAGAAGGGTCTCAGACGCTGAGTGAAATCATACATGTGCAGTTTGTTTTAGAGGTTTAGAGAACTCAGTGATGTCAGGAGTTCGTCAACGAGTGCCTTTGAATGTTGACGCCAAGAAAAGCAGAGGAAATGATGTGAAGTGACAGCTTGGCAGGTGAGCTCTGATCTGGTCACTCCTTATGATGGAAGCAACGATGTCAGAACACAGCAGGAGAGAGGAGTGAATGTGAGCGTTGTTGTCTCTTCAGGTTTTAACCTGCTTAAACCACAACTACATCTCTTATCCAGGTTTCACACAAAGTTTGTTGCCATGGCAATTTACTCCTCATCTCAAAACTGCTCTGAGCATTTTATGTTTATTGCAAACTCAAAGTTACTCTACCTACATTTCATTCATACAGATAGTACCGCATCTGAAGTGTGATAGGGAGGACATGTCTATTAATGTATACAAACGGTTTACACATATTTAGGGAGATATTTTATGTTAGGGCCCTTGTAGGTAGAAAACCTGAGGCTGGTGGCAGAGGGCAAGGCCAAAAAAATTAGAGGAAAAACTGTCACATAGAGTAAAATTAAGATGTTCTCTTATAAATTCAGATCACAATGTTTTTATGAACAGTCAGATTTACAGTAATGCCTCTTTACAGTCTAGATGCTCTGGATAGTATGGTCACCTCAAGCTTAAATCTTCATTATTTCATCTGTTTATGAACTGAATGTGATTATGTCTTCACTATAGGTGTAAGACACGATGATTGGTGTTGTCTGCCGATAAGAGTGACCCTGTTTTTAAATGTGAATACATTGTTACATGAAAAAAAAAGTAAAATTTATGATATCTATCAAAGAATCTTATTTTTTTTCTTGTAAATTTGTGATTTATTTGTTATAGTTTTACCATTATAACGTTTTAGTCTCTTAATATTATCCCTCTCAACTATGATGCCGTTGTACTTACGTTGATAGTTCAAGATGGGACAAGAACTCTGTGAACAAGCCTCTCTGACATTGTTGGTCTTAGATTTCATTATTCATATCCTGATGGTATCATCATATGTTCTTCCTGGGAAAAATATGAAACACGAGTTACAATGCAAAGACTTTCTGAGTAAGTGAATACCAATTCAGCTAACAAACATCTTAATAACCCTCAAGCCATAAAACTCCACTGTAGTTATTCAGAGTTTGTCAGCCCTGCCTTAAATCTGAGTAGATCCCTTCCCATACTACAGGCCTTGTGTTATTCACTGTTTGATGGTAAGAGCAGGTCATTTATGTGTTTGAGTCCTCCCTGCCCAGCAGTAGTCTAAAGTTAAAGCTTTGTGGCGTGAGTGAGCTTATTTATTTCACATGTAGTTATACTTTTACCTTCAGGGCTTGTGTGTCTGTGTCTCACAGCCTTATGGAAAGGATCCCAACCGAGAAAGAACGTTATGTTCGAGCAAGATCTTTTAGTTCATCTTTTATCTTCTTGTCATGTACAACTGCCACATTCGCTTTCATGTTTTCATGTGCTGAACAAGGTCATCTAATTTTAACACTGGAAACATGGTTGTGTCCTCCTTTTCATTTTTATGCATCTAACAGCTGTTTAGGAGATGCATTATGACACAATGTCAATGACAATGGCTCAATGTCGTTCTGATGTCAATATTAAAATGCTGTCAATTATGAAAATGAAAAAAAGAGTCAATACTTTTTCAGTAATGTGCTAATGCTGTCAGACAGTGTCAATAATTTCTGGAATTATGGCTCACAAACAGGTCAGGATGTGTCTGGGGGGTCTGATGTATTTTCAAGGCCAACTGCACAGGCTGCAGCACAAGGTGGGCTTAGGTTGTAATACCTGTTGTCACTCTGAAACACAGCAAATTCAACATCCCTCCTAACTGCTGTCAAGCTGTCTGAGTCATGTGTGGCACATCAGAATTCACTTTAGCTGTTTTCGTGTTCACATTCTGTGACCTGTAAGTGTGCACTACTCACATGGCCTTGATTGAGTGTGAACACGGCTTGATTCTCTCCCTGTGCACGTGTGTTTAGGTTATACTGAATCCTTGTAGTTCAACGATTTCCTTCATGCTGAAACCCACACATGATAAAGGTCCCACACACACTGGCGCAGAGGTATTGATGCCATTACCCCAGTCAGCGCTATCAGCGTTAATAAAGGAGGATAGTGACAACAAAGCGATGTATAGCAAACCATAAAGCTTCTGTTAGCGATCAGATCAGTGTCACGTGTTTTGTTCCTCTGGATTAATAAGCTTATTTTACTAATAAGGTGAGAAAAAGTGAGGCAGAGTGGCCCCCCGGATGAGTGTATAGTGATGAAGCTTTGTAGATGTGGATGTTTATGTGGTATATCAAGCTGTTACTCAACATTTTGCTTGTTTTTAGCAATTCAGAAAAAAAAGTAAATGGGCAGCGGTCAAAGAAGGGAACCACATGGAAATATTTATGTGTTTCATCTGCTCAGTGGAGGTGAGGCGTCGGTGGTTATCATCACTCTTTTTATCATCACTCTTTTGTTTGTTAAGACTGTTTCTAATGCACTCCAGTGTTTTGCTTTGATGCAGTACACGCACCAACTTTTCCATCTCAGCCAAGCATAAAAACTGTATTTTCTTTTTTTTTTTTTGATTGAAAATGCTTACATTTACTTTACATTTAAATTTACTAACAATAGACTGTATGAATTGATGACTAATAGTCAAAGGTAACAACTATAAGTCAGAGGAGGAGTGTGGGTTTGATTATGCAGAAGAGTTTCGACTCAGTGTTAACATCACATAATTTTAATAAACAGCCTCGCTGAGAGTAAAATATTCATATCATATTTGCGCGTGGAGTGTTTCATAAAGCTTTTTAATTTAAAACACACATTGTCGGGAAATTACAACAGCCCTCTCTGGAGAGCGCAAGTTTGTCTGCCTCCCGGCAAATTACAGTTTTGCAAATATGCAGTGTAGTTCTGCAAGTACATCTATAAGTACACACTGCAGCATTTTAAGTATTATGTATCTTATGCTATCATGTGCATGACTGATTTTGAACAAGAATTTCATAATGGACAGAGAAAATCAGATATAAAGCTGAGTCTTTAATAGAAGTCTATTTGATTATCTCAGTTGAGATGGCTAGATGCCAAAACAGTAACTATTTGTTATTGTTGCACGTCACTTTGTTCAGAGGGATTGTGTTTGTTCGTCCGATTGAAACAGTTTGAGACAAAGTTCTGTTGACTGTAATGTGAGTGTTTGGACTTTAAGCTAAGAGTCAACTTTGCTTTTGTTTGAGCGGGCAGATTCTCCACCAAGTTAAACAATGGGCAGGGACAAATTGTTTACAGTCAAGCACACCCTGCGAGATCTGTGCAAATGTTACCCCACAGTTTGAGACGTGGGGCCTTTACCCTCACTTATTTCGGTCCCAGCTTTTTTGTGACACTGAAAGAAGGCAAACTCACAAATGAATGAAGTTTTAAACATGATTGTCATACAGCCACAAAGCATTGTCCCCTTCCCATTGTTCTTTTGTTTGTTTGTGGAAGTGTTGGGAGCAGGTCGTTATCAGGGTGTTGTATCACAGAATAATCGTAGAAATCTTTTTTAACTTGACATGTTTGAGGACTGTCAAATGTGAGAAATATTGCAAAACTCAGGGCTATTGTTTCAAGACAGAGATGATGGTTCATGTACCCTGACTAGATTATTGTAACCTTCTTTATGTTGTTGAACAGGTCCAGCATGATATGTTACAAAACTTTAATTCTGTCTTCTTTTCATTGGCTGCTTATTATTATTATTTTTATTTTTTGTTCTTGATCTCACTTAGAGAGCCCTACACAGTCAGGCACCTGTGTAGATTGCTGACCTCCTCCATCCTTATGCTACATGCTGGTTATTCCTTAAACTCAATTAAAAACTAAATTAAACAATTGAGGTGGAAGCTCCAAGACTGTGGAAGGTTCTCCCCTTAGAATTACACTCTGTGGCTTTTTTTTTTTTTTGATGTCTTTAAACGGTAGAGACCTTTTTACTTAAACCAGCTTTTGACTCTTTAGATGCAGCGTCAGTATTTACAATTTTATAATGTGTGGTTTCATGTGTTTTTATTCTAAGCACTTAGTAACTGTGCTCTGTGAAAGGTGATATAAATAAACTTACTTACTTAATTACTATTCAACGAAAGACACCTTCTCTGAACTTTGTCACACGCAGCCTCACCCCAAATGGTAAATTTGACTGACGTTTTCAGCTGTAGCTATTTCTTCTTGCTGTTCATGTTAAAATACGGATATACACTTTAGCTCTCTGACAGAATATTTAGGGATGGGTTTTGTTTGTTTTGACAGAAATACGTCAAGTCAGTTCTATTTTTATAGTGCCAAATTTCACCAAAATACATCTCATGATATTTAACATGTAAAAAACATGCAAATCTGGGGGTAGGTTAATTGGTCACTCTAAATTGCCCGTAGGTGTGAATGTGAGTGTGGATGGTTGTTTGTCTCTATATGTCAGCCCTGCGATGAACTGGCGACTCATCCAGGGTGTACCCCGCCTTCGCCCCAAGATGCTGAGATAGGCTCCAGCCCCCCCCGCGACCCCTAACGGGATAAGCGGTAGAAAATGAACGAATGAATGAAGCAGGTCTGACCTTCCATCCGTCATCGATCATACTTATCCTACACAGGGTTGTTTACTTAGCTCACATCTTTGCTGTACATATATTTATGCATATGTCATTAGATAGTTTGGTCACCTGTTAAACAAATGAGGTACTGGACCCCCTTTGGTGTCAGGCAAACAAGGGTTGAATGTACCTGAAATGTGGAGGTAGAGGTCAGGGTTCAAAAGAAAAATTCATGACTAACTATCCAGTTCGGATTGTTAAATCAAACTCAATTTCAAGCAAAAAGGTTTTTCTGAGGAAAGAGAAATATAAGGTGATCATTTAAAATCACATGAAAACCCTGGTACGTCTCACTCATTAGAAAAAAGACTCCCATTAAGTGCGGCTCCGTCCCAACAGATAGATGAGAGGCATGACTCCTCCAGCTGTTCTTCTGGTGTTTTTCAGTTTAGTTTAGAGCTGATCTGACTGCATTTACAGAAAACATCATGTTTCTTACAAGCCACAACATCACATCTCAAGATTTGTTTATTCAAAGTCACATCTGGCTGCCAACGACAGATTCACACAGAAAATGAAGCCTGGCCTCATAAATACAAACATCAACTGAATAGATAGAAGGTAGAAAAGTAAAAACTCAAAGTACACTTCAAATAATGAATATAATGAATATGTTGCTTAATAATTTAACTGGCGTTAATATAATGTCACCTTTTACTATCCACGCAGCTATCAATTCACAAACAGCACAGTTGTACAAGATTAAGGAAAACAAACTTGCTCTACTGTTAAAAATCAAGAAAAGATGCTCGTCGTATCATGCAAAGGTTTCACAAGAAATTATTCACTGTCACTGCATCAGAATTATTATTTTAGTATCTAGCTAAAGCATAAGAACATAAAATCCCCCGACGAGCATCTCCAATCCTAAATAATTAGTCATGTTTGGAATACAAGATGGAAATTCTGATGTCACCAGTATAACAATGATTTCATAGAGTAACTGATGAGCTGGTTTTCAATTACATTTGAAAAAAAGTGCACATACATACACCTAAATCATCTCTGAAATCCGGCTGTGACTTCTAATCTGTGATTGACAGCACATCACATTATGACCGTGTGTGTGTGTGTGTGTGTGTGTGTGTTGGTTGTGGACAGAGAAGGCAATTTGTTCAGCTGGAGCCTCTGTTAATAAGCTAGTCACACAAACCACTGTCTGCCACCAGCTCAATTTTTCGGTCTGGTTTCCAAAGTGTGGAATTCAGACTCGATCTGGCTGTAAAACAGCTGAGCCAACCTCAGTTCTCAACCAGAAAGACGGAGGCCACAAAGATTACAAAACCCCCATGTATTAATGTTCAGTGTCTGGCTTGTCATGACATTTAAAAAAAAATTGTCCTGCACCTGCCTTTGCGATGAAATTATACGAGATTTGTTAAAAATTATTCCATTGAACATTTACTCCTCAATTGTAATTTAACCTCTTTTGTTGCTTCAACCTTTACTGACATATCAAGTCCTGTCAGTTCTTTCATCACGACCAACACTTCAGCTCCTTTCAATGGTTGCTCTTAACTGACTGACGACTGACTGATCGACCGACCCTATCCCCTTGTTTATTGGTCTCACATGCAGGGCTGCAGTTTCAGACTGCTAATTTACATTCCATCAGTGCTTCGGAAGACGTTGACTTATCCCAGCTCTTTCAGTTCATCCAATTGGCTCTTAAACATATTTACGTGATCATTCTTCTGTGGTTGAACCAGGCATTTCAAGTAGAGATGTTCCGGTACCATTTTTTCAGTCCCATATCTGATTCTGATACCTGGGCTTTGGGTATTGGCCAGTACCAAGTACTGATCCGATACCAGTGTGTTTCTTAATATATATCGTCATTGGCTTTTTTTTCACATTGTCTGCAATGTTGAGCAAAACAATGTGAACGTTGGACTTGGGAAGGTTCCGCTTAATCAGCATCTCCTCACTTTTTTCAACTATTAACATGTCAGCATGCGACTCACGAAACTCGTTTGCTTGCAGCTCCGCACTTTGGAGGGTAAATGTTGACGGTGACCCTATGTCCCCCAAGTGTGCAATTAAACTCAGTCAGGACAGCTTCAAATTTGAGTAGTAAAGCTGATTGCCTTCATGTCTTTCAGCCTATGTGAAATGTATTCCCTTACTGCCTTGTTAGGTTTTTGGAAAACGGTTTCGGAGACGTACTTGCGACCTGGCAAACAGTGGTCTGGCTCCAGATGCTCAAATAAGTGGTGAAATCCTACGTTTTCTATGACTGATGGACTGATCTTCCAGGACAATGAACTTTACAGTTTTGTCAATTATCTTTGTTGCTTTTTTGCTGTTGGGAATTTTTTTCAGAATGCAGCTTCCAAAGTCTGTTGCCAAAGTTCGTTTTCCTTCCCTTTCCTTCCTTTATAAGGTTGCTTGTGTTAAAATTGGCAACACTCGTGCCACCCTGCGAAAGAAAGCCTTGCATAGTGTGCTTGTCGCTGTTTTACTGGAAGGAGTGAAACACTTTCAATAACTGTAATGTTACACATCAGTTATTTGCTGCTCTGAAATAGTATTTGCTAGTAGTAGCACGGGGCAGCTTCCAGAGTTTGACTTTTAGAGCAGCAAAGAAGAATTGATTGCTGGCTGCCATTAAGCAGCAAAAAATGTTTACTGGTATTAGACAATCCATAAATTCAGTCCTCGCCGATTCCGATACCGGCATTTTCGGTGGTATCTGGAGTATTTCTGAGCACATTTCCAAGCAAAATTTAAATGCCCAGCAAATGTGTTGTACTTGCCTCAATGACTTGAACTGAAGTTCAAAGTCATTGATGAGGAAATGTCGAATTTATTGAGATGTAGTATCTTATTTTCGAGGTGGTCCTATACGCAGATACAAACAGAAATGTCTTTACATTACAGATGTACACAAGCAACAAACAGCTTTCTCACCCAAAACTGCAGCAACTGAACAAAAACAAGGACAACTAATTCCAATATTTACGGGATATCCAGAACAGAATAACAAGAGTAACTGAAACAGTAAATTAAAAGCATAAATAAGCATTTTTTAAGAAGAGAAAAGAAGTTATGAAGCAGTGGAAAGAGCGTCATGTCAGATATTAGAAAAAGTATTACAGTCGGAATAAACTTTGTACAGGAATGACTTATAACTTTTCGAAACTGAATAAAAGCATGTTGCTTCTGTCTTTATTGGTATGAAGAGCTACAGCAGCTGTGAACAGCCATACATTTTCCTTTATGATTAAATAAAAATGTGACCTAAAAGAGATTTTCAGAGTTAAAGATATTAACAAATCAGCTTGCTCAAGGTGAAGCACCTCATCAAAATCTGATTTGGGTCGAGGTAAAATGAAGTCTGGATCTGTGGAATATTGTAGATGATATATATGTAAATAAATGAAATAAAATGTTTATTCAAGTCCACATGCCAACACAGCTCATTGGAAGTATACAAAACCTAAGGCTTCCCTTACTATTTAACCTACGAGCACTTCATCTTTCTAGGCACACAGGATCGGGCACGAATTAAGCCCTGACATTCTGTGTTTTTAGGGTGGTTTCTTTTATTGGAAAGAATTTAGATATTTCCACAGCAAAGCACAGGTAATCAAAACTGAAATATGTATAAACTTAGGATGTACCGATATGGACGTTCTGGGTTAACGTCAATATTTAAAAGATCAATTTGGTCAATAACTAATACCAATACCAATGCCTTTTTGTGCCAAGGAAATAAAGTATAAAAAATGAAATGACAGAGGAATGATTAAAGCTGCAAGAAGTTGTTGGACAGCAGATGCAGCCGGTACAAAATTAATTAGACACAACAGGTTATTATTGGCCAGTGGTATCGATGTCCGATTAATGTTATGGAAACAATGACCACCAAAGTATTATTAAGAATTACATCATGGTAAATAAAAGAAACCAGCTTACCACCTAAGAAATAGTCAAAAAGCACAAATATATGTCTATTCCTCAATTTATTTGCACATTAATCAACATTAATTAATCAAAAAGTGTTTATCCTGGCTAACTCATACTTTTTTTTCTCTCTCTGCATGAGGTGGATTCAGTGCAGTAAGTCTTCCAGTTCTTTACAGGGCTATCTGTAATTTGGGCGTGAACCTGCCTCTGTATTTCTTCAGTTGATTAATGGACAAGATGAACAGCCTCTGAGCTTCAGCTGCAGCGAGAAATTACACACTGAGCTACATTAAGAATAAAAAAAAGTTAATCTCCATCATTAACTGAACATCACGTCTGCTGTCTTTTATGGACTCCTTTGAGCATTTGTCAAGCAGAGAGAACAACTGATGATAAGCGCGGGAGGTTTTTCATCTCTGACATTAGCTCAGTGTTTGCAGCCTCTCTCATTTGACCTGCTCCAAGCTGTTTAAAACATTCATACTGGACTTCATTTAGGTTTTAGCTATGTTAGAATTCCAGAATTTTTCTGGACAACAAAGGACAGGTCGAAGCTGCAGACATACTTGTTCAATAGAAATTAATATGATTTAAAACATTTGGGCTTCTGGTGCATTTGACTTAAGTCCAGCAGGGGTTGCTGGCCATAGGCGAATTTTACAAAGTTTAATTTAGCATTTTTAAATAGACATCAGCCATGCAAGAGGCCTCCCAGTATGTGCTCATGACAATGTTAGTATTTATTGATGAAATTAATGGGCAATAAATACATGTATTTTTTAAGTCTGAGTTGTTTATTGTAAGAGTCACTGCTTGAATCTGGCTTCCTCTTTTTTTTTAAATTTTATTTGATATTTCAGAGCTGAGTCCCTGTAGGCAGCATGGTATTGGTTCATGTTTATCAACCCAATCTCCTCCAACAGCTTCTACAAGATAAATTAGTTGCACTTAAAAGACTTTTCCTTGTGAGTAAAGATGCAAGGGCCAACTTTACCACTGTATAGAGTTGTATGTAGTCAAACTGCAATTATACAAAAAAATAACAAAACAGCTTCAGTTAAAATGTCTAGAAAAGAAATACAGAGAGAGTGGGATTGTGGAGGGGAAGAAGAAAAGAGGTTACATGTAAGTGACGTGGGTTAATTGAAGACAGTGGAGGAGGAGTTGAGGTGAGAGAGACAGAAAGGTGACAGTGTGAGTTAAGTGAGCTGGTGAGATCGTAACTCAGATTTTAACTGTTTCAGATGCCCCCGAATGGAGTTGAAATATGTTGCTGTGACACTGAAGACTGTAGTAATCATGATTTTATAGCCACAGTGATTGCAACCCCAACCCTGAGCAGCACAAACTCTGGATACAGCCAGCTAGAATGAGAAAAGGCATTTTAACCAAAAATCAAATGTCATGATGAGGACATTGAGTTGTGGTCATTTAAAACAGTCAGATCCACTCACACATGCACTGACACACATAAATATTAAATTTTATAAAGATGGCGTTCTCCTGGATGTAAATGAGCTGTTTATCACAGTAGGTGTCATCTTTTCTGCATCAAATACTGGCAAATATTGGAAGTTTACATGCAATTGTAAGGGAAAATTATAACTGTGTGTGTACAGAAACAAAACTGGAGCAACAAAAGTCAAGTCAACCACAGCACATACACATCATACACATACTGTATATGAAGCCAGAACAGTTGTGAATTCTGAAATTGAAAGTAAGAAATTTATATTATGAGAAATGTCTATGTCACTGTTCTGGTTTCATAACCTGCGTAAATTATGTTGCCTCACAATGCATAAAGACAAAAACAGCTGCAAATAACTATCATTCTAATTGCCTATTCATTTACCTATTATTTCCATGCATAATCAATGAATCATTTTTATCTATAAATTGTCAAATAACAACGTAAAATGCTCATTATATTATTTCAGAGTCCGATAACACAAACCGAAAGTTAACACTTGAGCATATATCAGTGTGTTAAGACCTACCGAAGATGAGAGAAACTTTTTGTTGAGGAGTACTTTGAGGTTTTAGCTCGATCCGTGTCCTACCTGAAATCATGGGGGAGGAGAGGTTCACTATTTGTACTGCAGCCCACCAGCAGAGGCTGATCAAGATGCTGTGCTTCACATATGTCATCCATCTTTATGTTCAGTCCATGTTGCAGATCTGCCTATGTGTGTCAAAGACACTGCTGATCCAATCAGTGGACATGTGTACAATAAAAGAAGGGAGTGATATATTGGTTTGGTGCTCAATGTACAAATACTGGCATACTGGCATAAAGTATTGCTGACTTCTAAACAGTCTGAATCAAGTAAAGATGATGATTATTCATCTGTCTACTCACTTGTAATCTGTTAGTGGTGACAAGCTCTTGCTCTTGGTCAATATTGTTCCACTTTCAATAACTTACTACTTTAGAATGGGGCTGAAGAAAAAAATGAGGAAAAAAAAGATCATTTCGTATAATGCTCTATCATTCAATTTGACTGCACTTTGCACTGCAATAGTATAGATGCAAGCAGCACAGAGGGAGAGACAGGAAGTAGGTGTCTACTATATCCAAAATGAGACGATGAGCGTCTGAACTTATTGCAGCAAATAAACTGTCTGCACTTCATTTAGGCAGATGAATATTGTGGCTGATGCTAAGCTAAGGTCCACTGTGAAGGATTGAGTGGCATCTATTGGTGTGGTTGAAGTTTTCAACTAACTGAACTCCCCACATCTCATGTTTATTGTGTGAAAAAGAGGCGTGTTTGAAATAATTAAACTCATGAATAAACACCAGTTGGCCAGTGAGCATAATTAAAATCACACGTTGATCACAAACTCAGCCAATAAACATGAATGTGTTACTGGGATACAGTGCAGGGATATTTATATTCCTCTCTCGCAGTCTCTTTCATGCACTCTTTCATTCCATTTTTTGTACCATCAATAATATTTGCCCTTTTGTTTAAGCTTGCTTGTTAAAAATGCAGAGGATGTGAACGGACTCATTGTTGGTTTAAATGTTAAAATAAACAGTGATGGAAATATTTATGTCAAAAGCAGAACTCTAGCCTAGAAAACAAAATGTTTCAATTTACCAGTGTAACAAACACTGGAGAGTTTGGGCGGAAATACCAGAGACTGAGCATGATCAGTTTCGTAGTTATATTCATTTATAAGGCAAGTCTGGGTCAAAACTCGAACGTTAGTCCAAAAGAGTAAACAATTCAAAATAGGGCAACGAAAAGGATCCAAAATCCCACTTCCCACTGGTGTCCAAAAACAGAGATGTCACCAAAATCTAAAACAGCAGGAAACACAAAGGCACACATACAAATGCAACAATCTACCAAAGATAAACGGAAGCCACAAACCTAAATACACAAAGAGGGTGGATAATAAGATGCACAGGCGCAGTATATTAGGGCAGGACCAGTAATGTGACACAGGTTAAACACATGAGAGTAATCACAAAGGAGGGGAAAGGACAGGAAAGGAAACTTGAATCACCAAATACACAGGTGACAACAGCAGCAAACATGAGGAACCAGATATTCAGACATTAAGTGATAACACAGGAAATCAACAAGAAGCATCACAATTAATTACTGGAACCAGGAACACAAAACCATAAAAAAAGAAATAATACATTTACCACAAAGTCATAAGGAACAATAACAATATCTAACACCGTTATTACTCTTTTGTGTCCTATTTTCAGTCAATTTATGATTAATGGGGCTTAGCTAACTGTCTGGAGGCCAGAAGTTTCAGTTTTTAAAAAGAATACGTAACCAAAAAAACTAGACTTTTAACCAAGTGATTGATTACTTTTAAGTCTATTTGCTACCTTTCAACACACATACAGAAGCCACTCAACTAGCACTTGCACATATTACTGAAGACTGGCTCACAAGAGATTAATGTGAGCTGTGATTTTAGTCCAGCGTTTGAGATCATACTTTGCTTATGGGGAAGATACAGACAGTGTAATCTGATTGTTGAAAGATAATGTCTCAATTTATCCTTTTGTGTTTTTGCAATGCTTTATTATATAATAAATATAATATTTCAGTGATTACACAGCATAGAACGGTGGTTTAAATGTCCTTTGAATGCTTTGAGATTCTCCACTTACCAAACCTCTTGCACATTGCTCTTTGGCATAGATAGTTTTTGTGTGTGGCTCAGTTCAACAGGTCTGATCAACTGCACAATCTCAAAGTTTGGTTGAATTTACAAATTTATTCTCTTGTACCTTTTTT
>KV751352.1:650339-696489 GCA_001698575.1 Mola mola
TCTCTTGTGGCTTTTTTTTTAGCCCCCTTTTTTGTTTTAGTAGCTCATTTGGGGATACTGTGATACCAAGACAAATCATTTTAAGTCTTTTGTGTTGTTGTCTGTTTTCTTTCTGCACTTATTTTTTGTGTGTGAATGCAGGTGTTCGTTGGAGTTAATCCAATGAATTTCACTGAGTAGGAGTTCCCAATGGAGATGATAATTTAAAATCAAGACTGATATGATTGTTTTGCCAATTTAGAGGCGTACAGTGTCATATGAAAGTTTCTAGTATGCATGTAAAAATAGAAAATTCCCTCAGATTCCAGGGGGCAGCTGGACTGTCTGTATTGATAAGTGCCTGTCCTGGTCTAAACATTACATATTACATATTACTACATTACTACAAAGTTTCATTAGTATCAATACCCATTTAGCTTATATATCAAACACACGTGGGCTCTCAGCACAGATGCAGTAATGGAGGTGCAGTGTATCGTCATATGATGCTACCCTGGGATCCTTAATCTTTCCTGATTATGTAAATGCATGTCTTCTTTGATTGTTTTAAATTTAAAGTTTGTTCTCTCTTATTGCACCTCTGTGATTGGGACCAGGGAGTTCTACATCTGCGTTCTTCTAATGAGGATCGCTAAGTATTCAAACAAACAATCTCTGTATGTTGCCGCAAATTTGCCCACTGTGATTCATTTGAGTTAAAATCATGCTTGCCATGTGTCACATCATCTTCATCATCAATGCATCACTAGAAGAAAAAAAGACAGAAGAGCAAGTAAACAGCTGAAAGACAGGAAACGAGATCACACAGCTGCACTGCAGAGAAGCTACTGTCCTCATTCCTCTTCTCACCCTCATCACACACACACACACACACACACACACACACACACACACACACACACGCGCGCATGCATCTCTTTCTGCTGTGTTAAAACAGCCTGCAGAGTCATCAAGCTTCCAAGCTCATACACTGCTAAAGAGAATGTGTATGTGTGTGTAAGTGTGTATTGCTGTCTCTGTATGTACATATTTTTGCTTGAAACCAACATTGTGAGAAAATTTCAGCTGCTCCTCTCAACTTTAATGCTTTAAACTCTGCAGCGGAAATGGTTGATACAGTAAGCATCTACTAGTTTTTATACTTGGTTTCACTGGTACCCTTAGTATTTAAATTGAAGGCAACTGGACTTCTTGGGGTTTCTGATGTCTCTCATCCAAGAGGCTTCTTCCGTTCACAACTGAAGAAGCCCCTTGGACGAAATAACTTCAAGAAACTACAAGAAGTCCAGTTGCCTTCAACTTAAACACTAAGACTACCATGACCTGGATGACTGAGAATCTTCACATCTTTACATACATTTAAAAAGAGTCCTGAAAATAGTTATAATGTGTGTGTTTGTGTATGTGTCTAGATTTCATTATGTGGCTGGATGAAAAAAGCCTGGCTGCTGTCAAAGTGCTTTAAGATAGCACCTGTGTAATGTCAGGGAGAGGTTGAGGGATGGAGAGCAAGGAAAGATGATAGAAAGAAAGACAGAAAGGACATCTGCCATGTCCTTCAGGTTACTGTGGAGGTTGGGTATTTGCCCCATAACAGGAAGGTTAGCAGAGCTATAGTATGACATTAAATAATAAAAAATAATTCTTAATTATAAATAATTTAAAAATGTGTTTTTACGGAATGCTTTTTCACATTTTTCAGTAAGAGTGTGTGGGATTGAAGGATGATGATGAATCTGTCCGTAAATGTAATTTCTGTCAAAAATGATTATAAAATATCAGATCTTCAGCAGCGTAGAACCAGTAAATGATTATGTTCTGAACCCTTTTCTTTCAATATGAAGCCTCTCTTTGGGCTGCCCTCTTATCCCAGCTGTCTGTGCCTATTGCTCGCAAGCACTGAACTATTTAAGTACAACAGGTGGGAACTATTAGCGGATACCATGCTAGTTGGCTTGGCACTGTTAGCCAGGTTAGTCAGCCACACATCGTTCAGGCAGTGGGCTAGAGAAAAACAAAATTTTAGGGTATGGTCAAAATACTTGATCATTTGGTTCCCATCCCAGCACATCACATATTGACATTTTGTTATGCACAGTCAGTGTTGGTTTTTGACCTTCATTTATAGGCTAAAGGTACATACAGTGGACAACATGCAACTGCAAGGATATTTCCACAAAAATCCCTGATGTACTCACAAAAATGGCAAAGAAGGCAACTTAGCAGGAGACATGTCAGGTGTCAACATGAAAGTACATGGTCTCCTGATGGATTTCCATGGTTGGTTTAGATTAGACTCATAGTAATGGAGATAGAGCTGAAAATATTATTAGCATTTTCAAAATATGCCACCTGGTGCCCAATCCTGACGTCACAAAATTCTGAAAATCTAATGGGCTCCAGATATCATGGATACCTTTTAGTGTGCAAAAAAAGAGGATCCAGCCTCAGATAGTTTTGCCACTCTCTTGTGGACATGAAGGATGTGGGGCAGTGCTTATGATATATATTCTGGGGGATAATAAAGTTGTTGATTTGAAATAAAATCTCCTCACTGTACTTTGGGTACTCGTATGTCGCCAGGTGGGTGTGGCAAGATAAAGGTTCCATCATTTGCTTTCAAGCAAAGTGTATCTCATCTGCCTTTAATTCAACAGATAGAACAAAACATTTGAATACACATACACGTATAGTACAAATAATACTGCTGAATGTTCGTGTTCCAGGTATGTGTGTGTGTGTGTGTGTGTGTGCTTATCTGCAGTCAGTTTAGTAGAATTTGAATATAAAGAATTACCTTTATTCAAAAATATGGCTTGTCATCCATTCATGACATTCCTATTCATGGAGTTTTGATGCAGTCAGTCTACCCAACGGCAACATTTCGACTAATACAAATATTAAAATATAGCACTGTGGGAAAGATGCAGATCTGGCAACATTATTCTGGCTGCAGCTGGCAGCTGAGTCATCCAATTTGTTTCTTGCAAAGTTAGCAGTTTTATCATTGGTAAGTGAATCATCTATCATCCTTGTCAAGAGTTAGCTTTTCTCATGAAGATGTCTAGAACTCAAAATATTTCCACACAATTCTTCTCAAAGGCTTTGGTGTTGTGATTATTAAACTTAAGTCTTTTATGCTTATTTGATCACATTTTAAATCAATCCTTTCTTACAATTTCAATATTTGCATTTGTGGTAAGTATGACTGCATGTTTGATCTTGGATGAAATCACCAGACTGTCAGCATTGCGTCTCTACATCAGTCTATTCTTATTGTAAAACTGAAGGACCAATTTCTACATCTTTGTGACTTTGCTGCCTCATTTGAATGAAATTTCCTCCTCTGTGCACCATGCACTCTCTGTTAAGCACCAAAATGACAGCTGGGCAATAAGACTTTCAAAGACAGGAACATAATGGTCAGAGGGCTCCTTGTGCTTATGGGTCCCTAAAACGGCTTTCAGACTGTCGTAGAACACTGAAACTCTCATTTGGAAGAGACACTAGTGGAATTAGTAAAAAAAGGAATTATGGGAGTGATTCTGAGGACGGACACCATCTAAGATAGCCAACCTTACGACTGTACTTCCTTCTTCTCTGTCTCTGTCTTTCTGCTGCCGAAACTGATAAATTGCACACAGATGTAACAAAACCTCTTATTTCCTCTCTGTTATCTTCCACACTGCTTCTTGGTGTTTCTACTCCCATTTGTCCTTCAAATACCGCCTTTACTCTTTTTTTTTTTTAAATTACTGGCTTGGCTTTTGCAGCAAATTGAAAAATCTCTTTCAGAAAATCTGTCAGAGTCCATTATATTACCTCTCAACCATGTTGTCTGATTTATCTGTTCTTCTGCTGCACTTCAGTTGAAAGGTGCAACGAAGACTGAACCAGATTAACTAGAAAATGAGATGTTTCCTTCAAGGCTCTTTATCCCTTCAGTAATGATACTCAACCTTAACTTTCATTTTGAGTGACTAGTTTCAATATATATTTATTTAGCGTGCTGCAGATAGATTAATCCAGATTAATTAATGATTACATTTCCTCTAATCAGCCAAATATCAAATTCCCTTAGTTAGTATTTTCAAGAAATAAACTCTTATCACGATTCCTTATCAAAGGAATATTGGCTTTTTGCAAAACTATTGTTGTATGTACCACCTATAACCATACATTCAGTTGGAATGTCATTCCACTGCACAATTTTTTCGGACTTTGTTTTGACGTAAGCAGGAACTAAGGGTCAGATTTAGTAAAGCTCTGCATGTGTTAGCATGTGTTTTATATTACATTAAATGAATTTCTTAAGGTATATTGCCTGCAAATCGCTGCACACATCTGCTTACAGTGTTTATTGAGGATTGTATCTTTCACGTGTGAAAAACAACACGCACTGTTCCTTTAGTATGTTTGCCTTAATGAAGATTGAGTTTATTGCATTTTCTACTAAAGTGTGCAGAAGACTGGAAGGAGGATATACAAAGAGCTTGATTTAAAATTGTGATTAACCCTGATAATCATTTAAGGTGAGTGTGATCCTGTTCTGTATGTAATACATTTGAAAGGCAGGTACAAATTGGGGCAGCGTTGTGCACAGATGGCTGCTGTTATTGTTTGTGAGGAGGACTTATTGGCAGAACAAATTAACACATAGAGAAAAGTTTGTTTTTTTTCCACTCAGGTTCAGATTTTTGATATGACAGAGGGAAACAGAATTCAGACAGATGTGAGGCACACATGTCCTTTAAATGTACATCTTATCTGTGACTCCAAAAGGGTCAAATATCCTGGATCAGCACAAGACCCCTTTATTCTTAGGAATAATGTTCATATTCCCAAATTGTGAGATGACAGGTATGGATCATATTTTCTAAGGTACACACCTTCTTCCGACTCCTGTTCCGATTCCTTTAGACTACAGTGAAGGAGAATTTACATCCCAGAAGAAGCAGCAAAGTTTGTTATTGCCGGACTTGCAACATTGCCAAATGTCCCAGGTTGCAGCATGATGCCATGGAAATGGAAAATGACCCCTAGCCCTGTGTGGAGCCAACGTTTAATTCAATCTCATGAGGTGTTTGGGGTATGCATTTGCTAAAAACCCAATTGTGATTACATAAAAATTTGTTGTCACCTAATTTTAGCTTAACATGACATAACTTTCAGAGTAGCATAAAAATAAAATTGACATTAAGTACTGTATTTATATTTTCATGTTTTTGTCAACAACTGGGCTTTTTATCCCCTAGTTTTAGTGGGTTAACTCTGTTTACCCTTCCAGTCTGGCTGTGGGAACATGTGGATTGAGAGACCTCGCTACTACTGAACTCTTACCTTCTAATTGGGGGATGCATAGCCATAGAACAGATTCAGTGCTGACCAGCTGTCTGATGTCAGGGCAGATGGTCACCCACCTAGAGCTGGGGTCTGCACAAGATATTCTGACAAGTGTTTGGTCTAGACCAGCTTTACATGTTTAGTGTCAGGAGATGACTTTAGTGTTGAATTGTCTCTATCGTAATGGGTGTGAATTCGGACCCAAGTACGGCACAAATCAAAACCAGTAAAGTTCAGGGCTTTATTGGTACAAAGTTCAGTCAAACAATGATATGGTGGCGAGCACACACCAAGTGCTGAACTAGACAGGACCCTCCAAATAGGCGGTCCGGGCAGGCAGCAGGCAGACAGGGAGCGAGCAGAAGCAAAGTCCAGAGGCAGAAGGCAGGTCTGGTGACCGGGGTAGAGACGTGGAGAACAGGTCTGTGACAGGCAGGGTCCAAGCCGAGAGATCAGTCCGGGGAAAAAGGCTGGAAAGCTTTGCACGCTGTGAAAGACAATCTGGCAGGGAGTGAGTGTGGAGGAGCTGGTTAAAAGGAGGCTGGGTGAGTGGTTGCAGCAGGGAGCAACAGGTGAGTCTGATCAGCTTGATGCGGGCAGGTAGTTTAACAGGTAGTGTGGGGGTGTTTGAGGGGAAAACCAATATTGGATTGTGACATCTATAAAACTTAGTTAAAGCTGTTTCCCGTTAGTCTGGTGTGAAAATGCAGTCCGGTGGAGCAGAAAACCAATGTTTGAGTTATTTTCCATATTCCATTTTCAAGACAAAATTTATGAATCAAATCAAATCAAATCAAATCAAATTTTATTTGTATAGCCCGAAATCACAATTTACACATTATCTCACTGGGCTTTGACAAACTGTACAGATGTGACATCCTCTGCCCTTAGACCCTCGAACCGGGTGAGGAAAAACTTAAAAAACCCTAAACAGGGAAAATAAGAAACCTCAGGAAGAGCCACAGAGGAGGGATCCTTCTTCCTAGGACGGACAGACGTGCAATAAATGTCACTTGTACAGAACACAAAAACATGATAACAACAGTTAATTTAGAATGCATAAAACATCCATGAGTCCCAGAGTCTGTGGATTCTATGAGTCCGGATGTATGGAAAGTCTAGAGATCCAGATGCAGGTGGACTCTGTTGGTCCAGGAGTCATTGTACTCCATGTAGCAAGATCTGAGTAGCAGGTGTAGTCTATTGATCAAAAAGCCATTGTGATCTGTGGGTCCCGATTTGCACTTGGAAATCCAGCCTAGGATCCAAGTCACAGGATCCAAGTCACAGGATCTCCTTTCCTAATGTGGCCAGGGGGCATCAGGCAGGACCACAGCAGCACCTCCCACCGCGACCTAGAAAAACCTGCAGGATGGTAAAGCACAACGACTCCGGGGAAGAAGTAAAGTTAGTGTAAGGATATGGACATTTACAGGAGCAGAGAAGGAGTCGGAGTCAGAGGGGGGAGAGAAGAAAGCTCAGGGAATCATGGAGTGTTCCCCCAGCAACCTAAGCCTATAGCAGCATAACTAAGGGCTAGATAGGCCAGCCTTAACTATAAGCTTTATCAAAAAGGAAGGTTTTAAGCCTACTCTTAAAATCAGAGAGTGTGTCTGCCTCCCGTACCAAGACTGGAAGATAGTTCCACAGGAGAGGAGCTTGATAGCTGAAAGCTCTGCCTCCCATTCTACTTTTGGAAATTCTTGGGATCACCAATAACCCTGCATCCTGGGAGCGTAAGGTTCTGGATGGGCGATAGGGTACTATGAGCTGTTCAAGATAAGATGGTGACTGACCATGAATAGCTTTGTAGGTGAGAACAAGGATTTTAAATTCTATTCTAAATTAACCGGGGAGCCAGTGCAGAGAAGCCAGTATGGGGGAAATATGGTCTCTGATATTAGTTCTAGTCAGTACACGCGCTGCTGCATTTTGGATTAACTGAAGAGTTTTTAAAATTTTGTTAGGGCAACCTGAAAATAAAGAATTACAGTAGTCCAGCCTGGAAGTAACAAACGCATGAACTAGTTTTTCTGCATCTTGTTGAGACAGGATGTGCCGGATTTTAGCAATGTTACGGAGGTGAAAGAAGGCGGTCCTTGAAATCTGTTTAACATGTGATTTAAAAGACAGCTCCTGGTCAAAGATAACACCCAGGTTTCTGACAGTGGTGCTGGAGGCCAAGGCAATGCCATCCAGATTAACTATGTTGCTGGATAATGAGTCTCTAATGTGTTTGGGGCCCAGCACAATGACTTCAGTTTTGTCAGAGTTTAACATTAAAAAGTTATGAAACATCCAGTTTTTAATGTCCTTAAGACATGACTGTAGATTAGCTAACTGATGGGTTTCATCTGGCTTCATTGATAAGTATAGTTGTGTGTCATCTGCATAACAGTGAAAATGTATGGAGTGCTTTCTAATAATTTTACCTACAGGAAGCATATATAGAGTAAATAGTAATGGTCCAAGCACAGAACCTTGTGGGACTCCATGACTAACCTTGTCATATCTTGATGATTCATCATTAACATGAACAAAATTATATCTATCAGATAGGTAGGACTTAAACCATCTTAGAGCAGATCCTTTAATGCCAATTTGGTGTTCCATCCTCTGTAGTAAGATGTGATGATCGATAGTGTCAAAAGCTGCACTAAGATCTAATAAGACTAGTATAGAGATAAGTCCCGCATCAGATGCAGTGAGGAGGTCATTTGTAACTTTTACCAATGCCGTTTCTGTGCTGTGATGCTTTCTAAAACCTGACTGAAACTCTTCAAATAGACTATTATACTGAAGAAAGCCACATAGTTGTTTCGCTACTGCTTTCTCTAGAATCTTTGAAAGAAAGGGGAGGTTGGATATTGGTCTATAGTTGGCTAAAACTTCTGGGTCTAGGGTAGGTTTTTTTAGGAGCGGTTTAATTACAGCTACTTTAAATGACTGGGGCACATAACCTGTTACAAGGGATAGATTGATAATGTTTAGTAGTGGATTTCTAATTAGGGGTAAAACCTCTTTGAGCAACCTAGTAGGTATGGGGTCTAGTATACAGGTTGATGATTTAGATGAAGATAATGTTGTCGTTAGTTCCTTAAGGTCAATTGGATGGAAGCTTTCCAAACACACATCAGGACTAATAACAGCCTCTATAATTCCTGTTGCTGAACTGGAATCTGTGGAGTGTAGGATATTTTCTCTGATAAGTCTAATTTTATTATTGAAGAAGTTCATAAAATCATTACAGGTGAGGGCTCTAGGAATGCATGGTTCAATAGAATGATGGCTCTCAGTCAGCCTGGCTACAGTGCTGAAAAGGATCCTGGGCTTATTCTTGTTTTCTTCTATCAACGCTGAATAGTAGTCTTTTCTTGCTCGGCGAAGGGCCTTCCTGTATACTTTAAGGCTATCCTGCCAGGCCATGTGTGGCTCTTCCAGTTTAGTGGAACGCCATTTCTTTTCAAGTTTATGAGTTTTCTGTTTTAACTTGCGAGTGTTAAGATTATACCACGGAGCTAGTCTCTTTACTGGTTTTGTTTTCTTTTTAACTGGGGCAATGGAATCGAGTGAAGCACGTAGAGAGCCGGCAGTGAAATCGGCAAGGTGATCAAGCTGGGAGGGGCTAAATTTAAGATATGACTCCTCTGTTATTTTGGGATATGGCACTGAAATTAATGCAGAGGGAATAATTTCTTTAAAATTTTCAACAGTGTCCTCAGATATGCATCTGCTATAATAACTAGTGACTCTTGGTTTATAGTTGATGAGCAGAAATTCAAATGTTAGAAGATAATGATCTGATAAAAGCAGATTTTGCGCAGAGACATTTAAATGCTCAATTTCAATGCCATATGTCAGAACAAGATCAAGGGTGTGATTAAAAGTGTGTGTTGATTCTTGTACACACTGACAGAAGCCGAATGAATCTAATAGTGAGAGAAATGCCGTACCAAGGCTGTCGTTTTCAATGTCTACATGGATATTAAAGTCACCTACAATAATGACTTTATCTGTTTTGAGGACCAAAGCTGAGAGAAACTCTGAAAATTCAGATAAAAATTCAGTGTAGGGTCCAGGTGCTCGATACACTATAACAAACATAATTGGAGTTTTCATGGTTGGATCGGAAATGCTAAGAATGAGATTTTCAAATGAACTAAATTTTTGTTTGGGCTTAGGGTTTATTAATAGGGCAGAATTGAAAATGGCTGCAACTCCACCACCTCTGCCAGTGTCTCTGGGAATGTGTGTGTTAATGTGACTGGGAGGAGTGGATTCATTAAGACTTACATATTCGTCTTGGCACAGCCAAGTTTCAGTAAGGCAGAATAAATCAATATTGTTATCTGATATAAGCTCATTTATTAATACACCTTTAGATGATAGGGATCTGATATTCAAGAGTCCACATTTAAGTCTCTTTACTTTGTAAACTGCCTCATTAGTGGTGTTGATTTTTATTAAGTTCCTATGTGAACTCTTATTTGATTTAGTGAATTTAGTGAATTTATGTGGACGGGGGACAGACACAGTCTCTATGGGGTTGTAGGTGGATGACTCTAAAGGAAGCGCAGAGAAGCGTGTAAGACTGCAACTCTGCTTCCTGGCCTCAACTCTGAATTGTCAATTTGGCTGACTAATAAATCTGGCCATATTTCTAGAAATGAGAGCAGCTCCATCCCAAGTAGGATGGATGCCGTCTCTCCTCATTAGACCAGGTCTTCCCCAGAAAGTTTGCCAATTATCAATGAAACCCACGTCGTTTGCTGGACACCACCTCGACAGCCAGCGGTTGAACGACGACATGCGGCTAAACATATCGTCACTGGTCAGGTTAGGCAGGGGACCAGAGAAAACTACGGAGTCCGACAGTGTTTTGGCAAAAGCACACACCGACTCAACATTAACTTTAGTGACTTCCGACCGGCGTAGCCGAACGTCATTACCGCCGACATGAATTACAATCTTACTGTATTTACGTTTACTTTTTGCCAGCAGCTTTAAATTTGATTCCACGTCGCCCGCTCTGGCCCCAGGAATACATTTGACTATGGCCGCTGGTGTGGAAAATGTCACGTTTCGCAAAATAGAGCTGCCAATTACTAGAGTTGGTTTCTCAGTGGGTGCGTCACTGAGTGGGGAAAATCTGTTGGAAACGTGAACGGGTGGGTGGTGAACCGTGGGCTTCTGCTTAGGACTATGCTTCCTTCGAACAGTCACCCAACTTCCCTGGTTTCCCGACTGCTCGGGAGCTGCTCTCAGTCGACCCGCACCGGCTAATGGGGGCTGGCTAGCTAGCGAAGCTACTGGTTTGGTTTGCAAGGTGCGGATCGTAGCCTCCAAATCACTAAGCCTCGCCTCCAACGCAGCAAATAAACTACACTTAGTACAGGTACCATTATCACTAAATGAGGCAGAGGAATAACTAAACATGTGACACACTGAGCAAGAGAGAAGAGAACGAGAGGGAGAAGCCATTACTGTGCGCCAGGTACAATACCTGAGTTGGTTAGCACGACACAGAACGGTTGGAAGAGTAGCGATAAATTCACTAAAATGAGAGCGGGCTAAAGGGTGCTTAAGTAGAGGGTTTACACTTTCAATACACAGCAGTTAAACAATTCATGTCGTTTGAGTTATTTTCCATATTCCATTTTCAAGACAAAATTTATGAATGACACTATGATCGCAATAGGTACATTTGTACATTTCACGATTAGATTTGGTCATCATTTAGGTGCGGTAAGTTCCCTTTGAACTCCTGGTTTGACGCTATCATTAGCTGTTGTGGCTCGTCCCTTTCGGTACCCAAATATGACGTTTACAAGTGAACATCAGTTTTTTTGTTGTTTTTTTTTTCAGTTTTTACATTACATTTACATTATTAATATAAAGAATGCACAAATTAAATTTGATTCATGTTTAACAGTGTCCCAAATTTCAGGGGAGAGTTGGGACTGTAGTTCAACGTTTAACCATACTAATATCCAGACATTACAAACTATAATATGTAATATTTTATTTGTAAAATTAAAACAAATAGACCAGTGTCATATTGATGCCTTTTTTTTTACTTGTGTACTTTACCATTCTAGCCCATTTCCAACAATGGTCAGTCACTTCAATTTTATTGAAGTTAGTGGTGCACATGCGAGCAACATTATCAGCATTTTGATGATTCTGTAACATAGATTGGTCACCTCTTCCACCTTATTCCCCACTTTTATCGCACACACGTGCACACACATGTGCACACACGCCGTGGTCTTTAATAAATGCAGCTTCATGAAAGTTTAATGTGTTTGAAACGGCAATAACTATCACAATTACAAGTACACACCAACACAGGTGCAATCACAACATGTTCTCTCTCTGCTGTCTCTATTTCCTCCTCTGTTTAGCGCTCCTCTTCTCTCCTTCTCTCTTGGTGTGCATGCAACCTTCTCTCTGGTCTGTCTGTGCATCTGGCTGAATGTAAATAGCATGTGATAGCTGAAGATGGTAGAAGCAACTAGTTGGCCCCAGGAGGCCTTTTTTTCTTGTAATGACAGGTTGCCTTTCAGGATGCATGAATACATCAGAGACTAGAGAGACGAACAGAGAAAGAAAGATCCCTGAAGGAGAAACACAAATCTAAAAACTAAGTACCTGAACACACAACAGACAAGCAGTTCTGTTATTGCAATTAAAAAGGAGAAATTTAGCTGTAAATATTTCCCTTCCATTGTACTCATGAGTTAACGTGACAACATGAGATTGTATTTTCTGAATAACCTTTCTCTCTTTGTTTTTTATGTTTGTATCCATCCGTCCATTTCCTTCCACTTAATCCAGGTTTTAGTCTTTGTTACAAAATTCTCCCAATTCTCCCAAAGTTCCTTATAAGGGATCCTGGGGGAATTCACATGCAGGCCAGATTGAATATATAATCCCTCCCATGCATTTAATTCCTCCCGTGCAAAAATATAATGTCCGGCACTGACACTATAATGCAATTTAAGTTGTAATATTCTCTAACTCAACAATGTCCCCAGTGAGCTTGCTAACGTCATGGCGTTTGGTTTCTTCACTTCTGTCTCCGTGGCTCTTTCACTTAGGAGGCAGCAAGCGTAGGAGGCTGCTGTGCTGCTGCAGTTTCTCTGTCCTGGCAGGCAAACACTGATGGTTTGTGTGGGTGAGAGGACTGACTCTTCACACACTGCCAAGATCAGAAGAGAAGGGGGGTGGGGGTGAGACAGGGTAAAGGGAAAGTGGGGGGAGTGGGGGAGTAAGGGCAGGGGAATAAAAAATCAGCTGTGGATTTAATCTTCTTCTGTAGAACAAGATATAGAGAGTGGGTAATTGGCAACCTGTCAGTGCGACATTTGCATTCACTTGTAAAATGTCCGCCATGCTGCGTTTTTATGATGAATTAAAGCCATACCACCCACCCGCTAACCCCTGAATTCATTCCAAAACTGTCAATTTTCTGAAAATTGTATCTAAGTCTTTGTAGCACATTTCACTGTCGAGGAACCTATACACTTTTGGCAGCCGATAGTAATATTAGGGAGTAAAAAAAGCTCTGGCATCAATAAATTGGCCACAAAGTGCAACTAGTTTTGGAAAGATCCTTCAAATGAGGTTATCAAACATTTGTAATAAACGTATGCAGTGTGGAGCTAAATCTATGCCAGAAGCTTCATTAATTTGAAAAAAAAAGAGATTGTCATTGAAGCACTAAGGAGCACTGAGGAGTTTGCCAGATTTAAGCAACAGGTAAGCTGCCGTGTTACTAAGTTACCTTTACTATAGTTACTCCTGTGATTTTTATACATGGTGACCCCGGTTAGATATGGATAATCAAGCATGTTTGGCGAGAGTTTCTGTGTGAGAAACTTTGCGCTCTGTCCAACTGCAGCAACTGATGAGTGAAACACAAATCTTAAAGACAATATACAATAAAGGCTAAAAAACAAACGCTCCAAAAAAAACACAATGGTTAGTTAAGTGGACATAGTAACATACCTGTTCATCTTTGATTGAACACTGGCAAGCTCCCCAGGCAAAACTGTCTTTGTGTTGCTCCATGTGTTACAAAATTCACCCTTAATTATCACTTTAAGATGTTGATAGATATTCCAGGACATCCACTTTAAAAACAGCAAATGCAGTAAAGTTCACAAGCCACATGCAGTTTGTAAATGCAGATTGAACAGTTTGTGTATAAAAGTCACAACATACATATATGTTTTTGATGAAAATTGCTAATTATTATAAATACATATATTTTGCGGATTTTCATTGTAAATGTTTAAAACAAGAAATATTTGTGTTTGCATCAGGAATACATAGGTGAACCTTATTAATTTATATGTGGATACTTTTTACATTATATAAATAGACTGATCTAATGCAATAAGACTGTCTGTTTGTTTGTTTGTCTACCATCCACAGTCTGACAAATCCTCCTGATTTTTCTTTCTGTGAGTTCTATCGGTAGTGGCTTCAACTGATTACATTTTGGGCTTTAGGCTTTGCTTCGGTCAAAAATCAAGGTCAGGAGGATTTCCCCAGATTCCCACTCGTTAACATTTGGCAAACTTGAAAACAATCCTATCTCAGGCAAAAATCGTTGAATTTGCTTGGTCGAGGTCACAACAGGCAATTTCCCAAAGAAAAATAATGTAAGTCTTTGTAGGATATTTCACTCTCTGGAAAAATGTTAAATTTAATATGTTGAGTGCCAAAAAAGCAGCAGTAAAATAGCCAAGTGTTCCAGACAAAAGAGGCATTGTTGGGTCTTTGTGGAATGCTTCTGTTGGATTTTATGTTTTATTGCTGCCTTTATGAAGCGCTTTGGAGCATTGATTTAAAAGTGCTATATAAATAAAAAAATGATTATGCATTAAAGCACGAACATCACAAAGATGATATAATCTCACTGGTCCTAGTCATCAGAGGGGTATATTAATTTAAATTGAATTAGTAAATGGACTTGGTAAAAGGACTTGCTTTTATTAAGCATCAATTAAGTCTGACTTCTCAAAGCACTTACAATGTTTGTCACAGTCACCCATTCACACACATCCATACATGTGTGGCAGTGAAGTATCAACACACCAGCGGCTCAATCTGGAGCAATTTTTGGGATTCAGTGTCTCGCTCAATACCCCAGTGCCCACTAAGCCATGGCTACCCTACTTTACTACCCAATACTTTACTGGGTCAGTAAATTACTGTCTAATTTTAACTTGCAAGGCTTACATTTTTTTGAAAGTTGAGGGGAAGAAAAATTACTGTCCCACTGACAGTAATTTTCTTTCCCTCAAATTTCTGAGTCATTTGTCATTGGTGTGCAAGCATAGATACCTGTCTATGTATATACACAGTGATGAATATAGCTTCAGGGTTGTGGTCTAGGTTTGGTACTGTCATGGCAATCTGCTAAGTGGATTGTTAGCAATTTTAGAGTATTCACCTTTGGCACAATGGTAGAGAAAAGCTGAGTTTTGGCTTGCTCCAGCCATGGCTACTTTTTGATGTATTCCATGAAAGGCAGCAGTCGGTTCATTCAATGCTGTTTCCTAACCAGCATCAAACAGAGCACTATTTGCATATAATTTCTTGCAAAATTTTATGAATCTTATGAATGTCATCTCTGTTATCATTGATGCTTGCTCTGTTCTGGGCATCTTTACTCTCCCTGTTGTAGCCACTTCATGTTGGCACATTAAAAGGCAGGGAAATAGCTTGAACTGCTTAAGACTTTCCCAGTGTGCTCGTGGAAGGACAGGAAGATTCCTGAGATTGCCATACGGCCAAATGTAATTTTCATGTTGTCATTTTGCCATGCAATAATATATTTTTGACTTAAATAGTCCTAAATGAAATGTGTTTTTTGACACGTCAATGATCTTGACCTTTGACCCTTAATTTTCTGTAGCCGGTTTTGTCAGCTAGCAAATGACTCCAGTTCAAACTCTATGTCATTTCATACTGGAGTTCTGGGCAAAAGATATGCTTTTTGACCTTTGAGTGACCTTGTCCTTTGAACTTTGGCCACCAGAATGTAATAAGTTGTAGTTGGTCAAAGACATACCTTTACTGGAAGTTTAATCAAAACTTGTCAAGTTTACTTTTGTGTTATCCCCCTCAAAATCAGACAGACAAACAAAATAAATTATGCTGGGGTATTTATATAGGACAAACTCTTTAGATACAGAAACTAGCATAAATCTACTTGCTTTTGTATGAGGCCTTGATCACACTCAAATTGATTTCCCCCCATCCTTAAAAAGATAAATAAAAAATATAAAATTGTATAATATCTTCTCCACACACCTTAAACACCAACAGGAGGTAGTAGATGATAATACAGTTCACATCACGGATATCAAATCAAATCAAATCAAATTTTATTTCTATAGCCCGAAATCACAATTTACACATTATCTCACTGGGCTTTGACAAACTGTACAGATGTGACATCCTCTGCCCTTAGACCCTCGAACCGGGTGAGGAAAAACTTAAAAAACCCTAAACAGGGAAAAATAAGAAACCTCAGGAAGAACCACAGAGGAGGGATCCTTCTTCCTAGGACAGACAGACGTGCAATAAATGTCACTTGTACAGAACACAAAAACATGATAACAACAATTCATTTAGAATGTATAAAACATCCATGAGTCCCAGAGTCTGTGGATTCTATGAGTCCGGATGTATGGAAAGTCTAGTGATCCAGACGCAGGTGGACTCTGTTGGTCCAGGAGTCATTGTACTCCATGTAGGAAGATCTGGGTGTTGCTGAGTCCAAGAGTATGTAGAATCTGTAAATCCAGGGATATGTGAAGTGGAGTGGTCCAGAAGCAGGTGTAGTCTATTGATCCAGAAGCCATTGTGATCTGTGGGTCCCGATTTGCACTTGGAAATCCAGCCTAGGATCCAAGTCACAGGATCCAAGTCACAGGATCTCCTTTCCTAATGTGGCCAGGAGGCATCAGGCAGGACCACAGCAGCACCTCCCACCGCGACCTAGAAAAACCTGCAGGATGGTAAAGCACAACGACTCCGGGGAAGAAGTAAAGTTAGTGTAAGGATATGGACATTTACAGGAGCAGAGAAGGAGTCGGAGTCAGAGGGGGGAGAGAAGAAAGCTCAGTGAATCATGGAGTGTTCCCCCAGCAACCTAAGCCTATAGCAGCATAACTAAGGGCTAGATAGGCCAGCCTTAACTATAAGCTTTATCAAAAAGGAAGGTTTTAAGCCTACTCTTAAAATCAGAGAGTGTGTCTGCCTCCCGTACCAAGACTGGAAGATAGTTCCACAGGAGAGGAGCTTGATAGCTGAAAGCTCTGCCTCCCATTCTACTTTTGGAAATTCTTGGGATCACCAATAACCCTGCATCCTGGGAGCGTAAGGTTCTGGATGGGCGATAGGGTACTATGAGCTGTTCAAGATAAGATGGTGACTGACCATGAATAGCTTTGTAGGTGAGAACAAGGATTTTAAATTCTATTCTAAATTTAGCGGGGAGCCAGTGCAGAGAAGCCAGTATGGGGGAAATATGGTCTCTGATATTAGTTCTAGTCAGTACACGCGCTGCTGCATTTTGGATTAACTGAAGAGTTTTTAAAATTTTGTTAGGGCAACCTGAAAATAAAGAATTACAGTAGTCCAGCCTGGAAGTAACAAACGCATGAACTAGTTTTTCTGCATCTTGTTGAGACAGGATGTGCCGGATTTTAGCAATGTTACGGAGGTGAAAGAAGGCGGTCCTTGAAATCTGTTTAACATGTGATTTAAAAGACAGCTCCTGGTCAAAGATAACACCCAGGTTTCTGACAGTGGTGCTGGAGGCCAAGGCAATGCCATCCAGATTAACTATGTTGCTGGATAATGAGTCTCTAATGTGTTTGGGGCCCAGCACAATGACTTCAGTTTTGTCAGAGTTTAACATTAAAAAGTTATGAAACATCCAGTTTTTAATGTCCTTAAGACATGACTGTAGATTAGCTAACTGATGGGTTTCATCTGGCTTCATTGATAAGTATAGTTGTGTGTCATCTGCATAACAGTGAAAATGTATGGAGTGCTTTCTAATAATTTTACCTACAGGAAGCATATATAGAGTAAATAGTAATGGTCCAAGCACAGAACCTTGTGGGACTCCATGACTAACCTTGTCATATCTTGATGATTCATCATTAACATGAACAAAATTATATCTATCAGATAGGTAGGACTTAAACCATCTTAGAGCAGATCCTTTAATGCCAATTTGGTGTTCCATCCTCTGTAGTAAGATGTGATGATCGATAGTGTCAAAAGCTGCACTAAGATCTAATAAGACTAGTATAGAGATAAGTCCCGCATCAGATGCAGTGAGGAGGTCATTTGTAACTTTTACCAATGCCGTTTCTGTGCTGTGATGCTTTCTAAAACCTGACTGAAACTCTTCAAATAGACTATTATACTGAAGAAAGCCACATAGTTGTTTCGCTACTGCTTTCTCTAGAATCTTTGAAAGAAAGGGGAGGTTGGATATTGGTCTATAGTTGGCTAAAACTTCTGGGTCTAGGGTAGGTTTTTTTAGGAGCGGTTTAATTACAGCTACTTTAAATGACTGGGGCACATAACCTGTTACAAGGGATAGATTGATAATGTTTAGTAGTGGATTTCTAATTAGGGGTAAAACCTCTTTGAGCAACCTAGTAGGTATGGGGTCTAGTATACAGGTTGATGATTTAGATGAAGATAATGTTGTCGTTAGTTCCTTAAGGTCAATTGGATGGAAGCTTTCCAAACACACATCAGGACTAATAACAGCTTCTATAATTCCTGTTGCTGAACTGGAATCTGTGGAGTGTAGGATATTTTCTCTGATAAGTCTAATTTTATTATTGAAGAAGTTCATAAAATCATTACAGGTGAGGGCTCTAGGAATGCATGGTTCAATAGAATGATGGCTCTCAGTCAGCCTGGCTACAGTGCTGAAAAGGATCCTGGGCTTATTCTTGTTTTCTTCTATCATCGCTGAATAGTAGTCTTTTCTTGCTCGGCGAAGGACCTTCCTGTATACTTTAAGGCTATCCTGCCAGTCAGATATGTCAAATCCCAGAGAAGAGCATTGTTAGCATGTACAGTGCGCGCTTTCCTCTTAGTATAAGTGATGTAAAAACATAATCAGTAGCAAAGTATTCATTTATTTACAGTTATTTACACATATTTTTCTAACTTTTGATCTAAAAACTTTCCAAAACACCACCAGAGGTGCTGTGGAGAAACTGAAAGCGTTTGTGTGACCAGATCATAAGGTAGAATTGTTGCTTATTATAGCATCAACAATCAGTATGTGTGAACAGAGGTGTGACCTTATTGTCGCAAATGTCCTGTCTTTCATGGACACACATATACATGGATCAAAAATGCACTCTAGCGGGTGTTTTGAAAAGTCCTCATTTGTAGTGACCTAAAATGCTTTGTGTTCCACTGACTTTTACAGTTTCCCCTGTGTAAGAGGTTAAACAAAGCTTTCACACATACTCCTAAATACATTAGATACTGTTACACTACTTCGTCAGTGAGTAGTGAAGAAAATCACTGTTGGCACCTAATACGTCCCGATTGTCCTACTTTCTAGACACATTGAGAGCTGGACTGGTCTGCACACCTTGAGAGATGTGGACATGGAGCTCTACACTGGCTTACAGAGGCTGTAAGTAGTGACACATTCTTCCCTTCTGTGTGTGTTTCTATGTGTAGTGTAATATTTTTATATCACCACAAACAGCCCTGCTCCCCTGCACCTGTTTATCTGAGTGATGCTATATACATAACTCTTTGTTTGTTTGTGGTTAGTATGAAATTCCCTTTTTATGTTCATACACATTATTTCTTCGTGGTAGAGTAGGAAAATAAATTAGCATACAGCAAACAGAACTTAATATGACTCATTCTGGTTATTTCACATAATCAAAACAAATTGGAATTCATACCTTGACTTTTGACCTATAAAGCTCAAAATTGAATCAGTTTAAGTCACTATCAAAGGGACCTCACAGACACAAAAAATTGAAAAAATAGGAACTAAAAATCTGAACAGTTTATCCACAGTTGTTGACAATAAGCTGTTAATAGATAAACAGACAACCAAACTGAGAACATTAACTCCTTGGTGTAAATAAAAAATGTTTAATAGCATAAATGGGCTGGAGACAGTTGTACAAGCGAGGTACTTACAGTATTTGATCATTACTCCATCATTTTATAAGTGCATTTCTTCAGTTTAAACATTTGTCCTTCATTTCACCTGTAGTTTCTACACCTACAGTACTTCTTCCAACCAGACCTGCGTGAGTCCTGTTGTATTCAGCAAAAACATTTAGCACAATTTGGTAAAACAGGAAACCACACAACATTTCTTCCCTCCAATGATTCACGTTTGTCCAGAGATACAAAGTGAGCTGTATGCTTTCTAATATAATCCCAGATTTAAGTGATTTAAGAAAGTGCTCAATTTTTAACATAGTTACTGATTCACTGAAGTGTCACTTATCTGAGCTCAAATACAACTGATTTACATCCTGCACGTTTTTGGAATGTTGACTGAGGCCCAGTGGAAAATCATCAAGTAATAAATAAAATAAATAAAAAGAATCATTGCCACCACAGCATGGACTTGCTCTCGTCCTTCAGACATTGGCTCCTCTCCCACATGTAACTCGCTGATTAAAACTGAGCTGCGGTTTCTTTTCACTTTTACATTTGGACGAGATGCAGAGCAAAGTCACTGAGCGCCGATGGCTGACTGTCACGCTCATTTCTATTTCCATCCTCAAAAACACTCACTTTTGTATCCCAGTGATTTGGTGTTACTTTAAATACATAAAGTTAAGATTAAGTTAAATTAACATGAAAAACAGCTTTGAATGCTAAATGTAAGGCTTTTATGTAGCTGACTGGCAGATGTCGAGCACTGTGAGTTAAGATTTTCACAGCTTGTTATAACTTCATTTGTCCTCACCAGCTGATTTCGGTACAGGAACATGTCTTTCTTCAAGCTATAATAAGAGAATAGAAAAAGGGCAAAGATTAACGGTGCGCATAAATACAGTGTGAGTGGATGATGCTTTGCTTCAGCCAAGATGTAGTTAGTCTGAAAGCTATTAGATAGTTATGTAAAAAAATCTCCCCCACAAAGATCAGGGTTTGTTGTGAAAGCATATATTCAAAGCGCCAGTTTTTTTTCAATAAAGATGTGGCGTGATGAAGGTGTGTTTTTAGCTTGACACAGTGTTTCCTGCTAATTTAGAATAAAATGAAAAATAAAATATCCGTAGGTTGTGTGAGCAGAATGTAACTTCATATTTGCCAGTCGTACAGACAGAACTACTCTCATATTTGGAAGTTCTCTCATACTTGCATGCCTTGTTCAACCTTGTTTGAATTCTTTGGTACATAACTCTTCTTGTCACCTTCTTCCTCTCCTGACTGACTGTAATTCTGAGTGATGGAGCTAAACATTCTTCTTCAGACTTTTTTTTCTCACTTCTGTGTGTGTGTGTGTGTGTGTGCAGAGCTATTATGAGGAGTAACCTGCACACCATCCAGACTCGTGTTTTCTCCAAGAACCCATATCTGCGTTACATGTGAGTAGATGAAAGACTACACAAACTTTATGAGCATGAGCAAACAATCCACATAAAATAACACACAGTTTGGGTACAGCGAAAGCAAAAACAACTCAGCACTGATGTTGGAAATGCATAATGAAGACACTTGAGGGCATTTGCAAAATGAAAACCTTCCCCAACAGGCTGAAAATAAACTGAAATGTTTTTTCCCAAAATTGAAAAGGGGCAACTTTCACAGTGAAAAGGATAAGGTTTGATTCGAGCTGTGTTTCATAAGATCATCACTTCTGTCACAAGAGGAAATCTGTCCAAGCTTGCGAAATGAATTTATCCAAACAACGAGTTGCTGGCTAACACTTCATACATTATTATAAGTCTGCAGTATTATTTACATGGTGGCCAAATGTTGTTTATTTAAATCTTTACTTCAACTTAGGGCCGGACTTTATCATAATTGTACCCCTTTTTTTTTAGGCCATATTATGATATTTCTCCTCTAAAGCCTTTCATAAATGCTACGAGTGGGCAACGAAAATACTAATTACACAAGTATCAAATTAACAAATACTACACTATCCTTGACACTGTACCTTGATATTGAAACTGCAGCAATATTGCAGGGATGACTACTGGTACTTTGACAAAACAATAAGACAATGAGATTTTTGATAAATAATCAGTAATGTGAAATGGATTAGGGTAAATATTATACGAAGTAAAATACTCTGAGTAGTTCAGAAATTACATAATTTTACTGCGATAAATCCTTTAAAACACAGAAAAGACAACACGTATGTCATATCACAATAAAACCATATCCAAAATAACAATATACATTGTATATATCACCCATGCTTTCTTCAATAATTGCCACACTTTAAACTACAATATTTTTCCTTGACGTTTGTGTTGGATCGTTGCACATTGATGTCTTTTTATGATAATTGAGGTTGCAGGGAACATTAATGCCAAGTCATTTTACAAGTTCCTTTGCATGGTGTTCAGCTAAATCAAATATGGCTTCCTCATATGTCTTCTGCCTAATGCTGAACTTACCACCTGACGGCTGAGACTGCTAATCTTCAGACTTGTACTGTGAAGAAGGATTTATGTTTATTGACGTGAATGTAAATTCAGGATGAACTCTGGTTCTCAGTGTTATGACACCGGTTCACTTCTTAGATCACCATAGTAACTTCTGCTGCACACCTAAACTCAAAAATCAAAAGATCTAAATCAAAGGATCTTTAAATGATACACAAATGTAAATGAAATCATCTACTTGTGTCATGATGATTACTTTGCATGCTGGTTTTCCTGAATTTGGCGGCTACATCCATATTACTTTAATCCTAGATGATGTTTAATGTCTCAGCTAATGGCTCACACTTCAATGTGTGAATGTGAGTCTGTCTTGTCTTTGTCTTTGTTGACTTCACATCAACAAACAATGTATAATATTGGACTCATTGGGGGGCTATCCCAGCGTCATCAGACAAAGGTGGGGTACACTTTGGACAGGTCGCCAGTTCAACAACAACCATTCACACTCATAGTCACACCTACAGGCAATTTAAAGTAAGCAATTAATCTACCCCTGTGACTGTGAGAGGAAGCCAGTCTTATGTAGAGCAGAAATACAATTGTCAGACCATCATTCAACATTTTCTCAACATTTATCCGATATTTGACTCAGCCAAAGCCATTTCTCTATGACAACTCCGACTTCCTCTGAGAACTTTGCAAGAAACGGGACCGACCCTGAGGCCTCCTCATAGACCTCCCGTCTGTTCTTTGTTGCTCAGCGAACCAGAGCCTCCGGAGTTGCCTGGAAACAAAATGGGACTCCCTCACAGCATAAATACCACAGACGGCCTGAATATTGCTTAAGTAGTATGCACAGAATGAAGACTTACCAACAGTGTATTCTCATTAATTTATTGTTTTTTAGAGCACTCATGAAAAACTCTTTGTAGCGATCCTTCTTTTGTTTATATTCTTTATCTGTATACAAAACATATTAATCCCTTATTTAGTCTTATTTATTTAGTAAACTATACATATGTACTATAACTATTCAGCTAGAAGTATCTGTGGTTTTTAAAACATAAGACATAGGTCAGTAAAAACAAAATTGCAATTCTGTCTTATCAGACCGAACGAGCTGCTCTTACAGTTTCCACATAATAGGTGGATGCTGTACAATTCCAGTGCAGCGCTACAGGCCTGATGGATTACAGCGAATTTACCCATGCAGCAGTGTGTGTGATGTAATTTGAGGAACAAATGTGCTTCCCAACCCTTCTGTTCCCTCTGTACGTACATAAACACAAGAATTAGGAGTTTCAATGAAAATCCTGTTATGAATGTTATATTCCCAACAGAGTCCCTCTAAATTTGCAATGAACCTTTAACAAAACCTTTGTGCTGTAGATTGCCCCATACCAGGTTAAGCTGGTTGTATTTTAATGTTTTCAGTGTCTGAACTTGGAGTGTAACTCTGAGGATAATTTAAGAATGGCATGAAGCGCTTATTGAGGGAATAACAGGAGAGTTGCATGATCTTCATTGCCCAATTTGCAGGCCATAGACAAAATTATCAAAAGCTGACTTTAAATTAAAAAACAATGATACAGATGAATACAGACCAGAATAAATGTAGGTTATTTAGATTGAATGTAAATGTGTAAAGCTATTAAAATATATGAGAATGTTGAATACATGAACACATTCACATTTATTACGTCAACTCAGGGTTTTTAAAATATATCGTAATGAAAAACGCAACTAGGTAGAAATGGTGATTATGTCACTTTATCAGTGTAGATGTCATACATGGTGTTTTTATGCACAATGACACACGTCAAGACAGAAATGTGCAGTTGACATGCTTAGGATTTCCACCAAAGACAGTCTCAGTAGAAGAAAGACTGACAGCCTGGGTCTTCTGTGTGTGGCTCACTCCAATGTTAGAACTCTCCACTGTGCAGCGTCAAGGAGACTAGTTTAAATGACATAAGATGACATTTAAAGCTTCAGCTTGCTTCGGCTGCAGGTGAGGGGCAGAATGGAGGAGATGCGCCGGGACTACAACCTCCCCACCTAGATAGCTAGAATTACATCCAAGCACTTTTAAGGCCACAAAGAGATTTTTTTGAACAAACCAAGAAAAGCTAGTTTACAAAACAGAGATAATTCTTTTTAACTGACTGTAAGACTGTAGGTAGCTGTAGTTACAGCTTAGTAGCCACCACAGGCTACAATTAGACTGCATTGCTCTCATGCGGGAATGACTATGAGTTTGCTGCTGTTTTGATGCCCAATTATTGATCCCTTGAGATACAGTACGTGGGCATCAGTGTGTAATATTCTCAGAGACTATGTTTGCTTACTTTGTCAAACACTAATGTTATTGCTCAGGTATATAACAGAACCCTTTTGGAACACAGAAAAATGCCATATGGGATTGGTTCATAGTGTCACGTGATACAGGAATTGATATTGCCAGTGATGAGTGTTTGAAAGTAGCTTGCCCTGCGAGAGACCGTTGTATTGGATAATTGCCCTCTGTATCAGTGCAGACAGTTTGGAAACTTTGCACCCATAACCACCAGCCCACAGTATTTGCAAAGCAATGGCCTCACAGAGAAATCAGTGCAAAATTGCAAAGTCACTCATTAAAAAGGCCAAAGTTAATCACAGAGACCCATACCCGAGTCTCCTTGATTATCGTGACACTCCTGTTGACAACTTCAAAACACCAGCTCAGCTGTTGATGAATGGTTGCCCCTACTCAGCTCAGCCAGCGCAGATCAACAACTTCAACCCAAAGTCATCAGTTACAAAGATGTTTATGCCAGGGGAATCCTTTGCCAAAAGTATCAAAAAAAGATACTGATCAGCCAAGGCGATGTCAAATCTCCATGAAGGATAAAGCCTCTGCCTCCAGGAGCATGGACATTAGAAGCCAGCAGTTGTCATACAGACAGTTCATAATGATCATATCACATTCACAAGTATCTGTTCTTATTTTCAATGTGAGTTTGTTGTGCCCAAAAAAATGGGGAATAATAGTGAGAGAATGAGAAGGGACCACATAACGCAGCTCTTGTGCTCACTCGCCTCGAATGAATTGATATATCGATGTAAGGAGCTCGGACATCCGGGAGAGGCTCAGAGTAGAGTCGCTGCTCCTCCAAGTTGAGAGGAGCCAGTTGAGGTGGTTCGGGCATCTGGTCAGGATGCCTCCTGGACGTCTCCCAAGTTACATAAAATATTTCGAGAAGGTTTTTGGCTGTGGCTCCTGTGGTTAAAGCAGATATACAGTGATCAGAAGCTTGCATGCGGGTGGCACCCTGCATGGCAGTTGCTGTCACCAGTCACTGTATAACTGTGTGTAAAGTGTTTTGAGTATCACGATGACTAATAATGTAATGTATAAATGCAATGTACATTGTCCAGTCTTTGAGATTTTAAACCTGAACTAATGTACAACAAACAATATGCGTGAAATGTGCCATGTTTTGTATGACACTCTTGTCATGACTATTGCAAAATAGTATTTAGTAAACACATAACTAATTAGACAACAATCAGTATAACATTAATTTTTCCTTCCATATCTTGACTTCTTTTATTGTCTTGCATAGCAATGGTCTTCATGGTTCAAACAATCTCCATGGAAGTCACAGTGGCCAATTCATGCTTCCACCAGCACACGGGGGCAGCCATCTTAATGCTGAGACTTCCTGAACAGCAGGAAGAAGGCAGATGGTGTTTGTTTCTCTGTGTGTGATTAGTTGATTGGTGTTTGTTTGTTCATGTATGTGTGTGTTTGTTTCTTGGTAACTTGGACGTCCTCAGTCTCTACACTCCTCGCCAATCAAATCTGTGTTTTTATAACCAAATTGAAACGATATTAATAATTTTAATCTTTGAAAACATCCACAATTGTGATGCATCCATCTTCTCCATTTCTTAAATTTTCTTGATAACAACTTCAGTAAAATGGATTTGGTTCCTCCAATTTTTGTGGATACTTTGAATTAGAAGACTAAGAATACTGCGCCGGTATTATGGAATATTGGCAAATTCTGCCATTGGGGTTATGATTAGTCTTTATTGGCAAACATAACTTAAAGACAATTATATCCAACTTGAACCAGAATGTAATGACAAAATTTCAATTAGTATGCTGGACAATCCTTTTGCAAAACAATCCCAATTAAAAGTAACTTTGAGACATTGTGCTTTTGCCATTAGACTTCTCAGTGACACCCCATGTTTTCCGATGACAGACAAATTATACCTGAAACTCTGGCTAGTACTGCTACATAAGGTCTGTTACATAAGGCCTGTGTACTGGGGTGATTATGGCGCAAATACAAAATAAATGTGGTGTAAACATGTAGATACATACAAACCCACTAACTAATGGTTTCAGCACTCTTTGACTCGGTCAGTGAGAGAAGACTAACTGCTGACAACTCTCTAATCTTGGAGTGTTTAGTAGGAAGCAACTGGACTTCTTATCTTCAGTTGGTTCATTTGCTTCCTACTAAACACTCCACTACTAAACACTCCAACTCCAAGACAAACACTCCAAGATTAAGATGACCTGGATGACTGAAAACCTTCACGGACATGCTGACAACTCATTAAAACTTTCAAGTTGTTGAAAGGCAGAAAACCCTCCATAAATCCATAAAACCCATAAACTGCTCTGTGTCACGCCCACACACACATAAACAGAACCAGAACGACACTCAGTGTTCACCAAAGCCCAACGGTCCCCTTAAATTAAAATTCTCCATTTCCTTGGCCCATTTCCCATCCTTCCACCAAGTTCATCCCATGGAATAGTTTTTCTGTAATTTTGCTAACGATCAAATCAACTAATGAATACACCGTCAGGGGTGGAAAAATGTCCTCCGTTTCACAGATTATGACTGACAATTTTAATTACTGTGACATCTATCATTTCAAAGCACAATCAGTTCTTCTGGAAATAGCCCATGCTAATCATATACTGTATGTATGTGTATGTGTGTGTGTTCATTCCATATTTAAAGCACTGGCTGCCGTATGATTTATGCAATGAATGAAACAAAAGCAGTGACAGTGGGGTCGAAGGTGGTGGGTCATCTCTCCATACTGACTTTGGAGGTATTTCAGGATAGTTAGAGTTAAAATGCTGCTCTAATTTCAAAACTATTTACACAAAAAAGTTACAGGGTTTCTATTACAGTAATACTTACTTAGCATGGCCCAATTTCTCACTTACTATCCCATGTGCAAAGTAGCTGTATAATTCATTACTTAACTGAGCAGAGTTCCCTGAAGTGTATGAAACAAATTGCAACAAATTACAGCACATTATAACAGCTACAGGTTGTTCCATTGCAGCAGAAACTAAATGAAGTATGAACAAATTGATATGGGATTCAATCAAATCGAAAATTGAATCAACTTGAGACCATGTGAATCCAACTGAATCAAGTGGGGAAATCAGTAACAATTGCCAGCCGTACTGTTGACTGTCAGGCCAATGGTAGCAGGAACTGACACATTTTGTCTTTAAATCAATTTGCTATTGCCTTTTTAAACAATGGGAAAAACTTTATTAAGTTGATCTCCCACCAACACGCATTCTGAGGAGGAGGCAGAGCCAGAGGACTTTGGGCTGGGCTTTCTCATCACTGGGGTCGAGGTCGCTGCGGTTGTCAAACAACTCCGCAGCGGCAGCGCCCCGGGGGTGGATGAGATTCGTCCCGAGTTCCTCAAGGCTCTGGATGTTGTAGGGCTGTCCTGGTTGACATGCCTCTGCAACACTGTGAGGACATCGGGGACTGTGCCTTTGGAGTGGCAGGCAGGTGTGGTGGTTCCCCTTTTCAAGAAGGGGGACCAGAGGTTGTGTTCTAACCGGGGGATCACACTCTTCAGCCTCCCTGGGAAGGTCTACTCCAGGGTGCAGGAGAGGAGAGTCCGGCTGCTAGTTGAACCTTGGATTCAAGAGGAGCAATGTGGTTTTCGTCATGGCCGTGGAACACTGGACCAGCTCTATACCCTTGCGAGGGTACTTGAGGGGGCATGGGAGTTTTCCCAACCAGTCCACATGTGTTTTGTGGATCTGGAGGAGGCTTATGACAGTGTCCCTCAAGGTGTCCTGTGGGGGGGTGCTCCAGGAGTATGGGGTGGATGGCATTTTGTTACGGGCCATTTGATCTCTGTATTGTCGGAGCCACAGCTTGGTTTGCCGACAGTAAGTCAGACCCGTTCCCAGTCAGGGTTGGTCTCCACCAGGGCTGCCCTTTGTCACCGGTTCTGTTCAGAATTTTGAAATGAACAGAATTTCTAGGCGCAGCCAAGCGATGGAGAGAGTCAAGTTCAGTGGCTTCCGGATTCCGTCTCCGCTATTCGCAGATGACGTGGTCCTGCTGTCCTCATCGAACAGTGACCTCCAGCTCGCACTGGGACGGTTTGCAGCCGAGTGTGAAGTGGTAGGGATGAGGATCAGCACCTCTAAATCTGAGGCCATGGTTCTCAGCTGGAAAAGGGTGGATTGCCCACTCCAGGTCGGGGGAGAGTCGCTTCCCCAAGTGGTAGAGTTCAAGTATCTCGGGGTCTTGTTCACGAATGAGGGGAAAATGGAGCGGGAGATTGACAGACGGATTGGGGCAGCGTTGGCAGTGATGCAGAAGCTGAAGCGGTCTGTTGTGGTGAAGAGAGAGCTGAGCCAGAAGGCAAAGCTTTCAATTTATCAGTGAATCTACGTCCCAACTCTCACCTATGGTCATGAGCTCTGGGTAGTGACTGAAAGAATGAGATCGCAATACAAATGAGCTTCTTTCGCAGGGTGGCTGGGCTCAGCCTTAGAGATAGGGTGAGGAGCTCGGACATCCGGGAGAGGCTCAGAGTAGAACCGCTGCTCCTCCACGTTGAGAGGAGCCAGTTGAGGTGGTTCGGGCATCTGGTCAGGATGCCTCCTGGACGTCTCCCTGGAGAGGTGTTTCGGGCTTGCCCATCCGGGAGGAGACCCTGGGGCAGACCAAGGACACGCTAGAGAGATCATATTTTTTCGGCTGGCTTGGGAACGTCTTGGTGTCCCCCCTCGGAGGAGTTGGTTGAAGTGGCCGGGGAGAGGAACGTCTGGATCTCCCTGCTCAAACTGTTCCCCCCGCGATCCGGACCCAGATAAGTGGCAGAAAACGAAACGAAACGAAACGAAAAGAACTGAATCTGGGGTTTATGGACTTGCTTTGTTTTTCCACCTTGAGGCTGACATTTTTAGTGTTTAATCCTCATTCGAATGTGTTATCGTTCGTCATTCCCATAACTCGTCTACAACATAAAGTTTAATATATGGGTTACTCAGGTATAAATTACAGAAAAACAACAGACCAAATAGATTTGTGATGTTTTACAGAATTGAAGAAATACCAGGTAAATATCAACAGTGACCGTTAAAACTTGTGTTTGTCTAGTATCAGTTTATTTGGCTGCAGGATTTATTATTTGGGTTGTGTTGTTGGGTATGTAAGTTTCAATCAGTCGGTATGAAGCCTGTTGAGAGCTGTGATATAAAACACAGATGTAAGCAGTGCCGTTAGAGGAAAACAGCCAGTTGTTCTTAGGGAGCATTGTAGAGTATTGAGAGAAAAGAACAGAGACAGAAATGGAAATTTAAATGAAATGTGTCTTTTTGCTCTCTCCTTTCTCTTTCCTGCTGTCCTGAGAGGAATACTGATGAGGGCAATAATCTCAGCAGCTCTGAATAAAACGAAAAAAAAACCTGTTACATCACTAGCTGAAAGGAGAGGAGGGACTCTGATGGATCTGGAATCAAAGCAGGATGTGTGAACACAGTGGAGAAACACAGAGACAGCTCCACTGAGGGCTGGACACGAGTTAGCTACACTACTGCTGTCACTGTTACAAAAGGACAATTTATATTCATCCAGGCCACCTCTTTCTACACCTCCTTTCACATAACTCCTCTGTTATTAAATGTCTATTTCCCCTTTAAGATGCTCCTATCAATTCATAATTAAAGGGTTTGGTCTGGATCTGCTAGACATTTTAAGTGTCATGAGATGAGTTTCCTTGTGAAATGGTATTATATTAATCAAACTGACTTGACTTCATAGCAATGGGTCAACAACCAAAAGACTTAAATATGTTGAATATTTAAATATTTAGTTATCTTCGGTTATATTTATATCCTCAAATATCATTATGAAATCATTAGTGTCCCTGAACCACAAGCACTCCTACCCTTTCACATCCTTCATGTCACAATAACTATCAGGCTGAATCTTTGCACACTAGTAGCTATCCCTGAGATCTGGAACTGATTACTATTACTATTATGAATTTCCAAATGAACCCGATCTACACTAAAACAAGTGTTAATACTAATGCTACTTTCATGGTAATGTGTCTGCTGTGTTACTAATTGTGCATGAGCAACCATACTGGGTCGAACCACACATTTTACAACCATGCCATGGGCAAGGATGTGTGCTGTGCTTGAGCATGGTTGCACTCACACTACTCAAACAAACTGGACTTTTTGGTCAAAAGTGCTTGGACATAGTACGGATGGCATAGTGTGAGTGTGGCCTTAGTTTATGTCCTTAATTTAGGTTATGTAATATTTTTACTCTAAGCCACTTACGTAATGTAGATATTATGATGTACGTAGCACTGAGTAACTTTTTTTTTTTTTTGTGATGTTCAGACAAAGCCAAACTGTGACCAAAAGTCGTGTGACTAAGGCAGAAATTGTTACATGAAGAAAGTCACCTGACATTGTCGTTTGAAAGAGAAGAACGGACAACGGCAAATGAAAAGAGTTTAAAATGCTTGAAATGTCCTTAAATTCCTCAACGGTCCATTTGTCATACTGCCATATTTGTTTTTCTTATCCTTTTGCAGAATGTGATCATGTGTCAGGAACGCTGGAAACAGGGTTTTCTTCCAAATGCAGACTTGGCAGGGAGGAGAAGTTCAGTTCACTTGTTTTAACTGAGATAGGCAGACTCACAGCTCAAATGGCAGACATGAGTCCAACCCAAGGAATCAGTCTAACCAGCAAAACAATTTAAAATCCAATAACAATTAAAGGTAAAAAAAACCAAAACAAACACATAACACAAAGAAAAGACAGAAAGAAGGTACCGGAAGTGCTAAAATTATGGCACACTGAGAAACAAAGAGGACAGGTACACCAAATACAGTATCATAACTGCAAATCAACAAAACAAAGACGTATAAATCACACACATGACTTGAGAGGAAAAACCTTATAAAATTAAACATGAAACAGAAGTAAGGAAACAAAGCCAAAACTTAGAAAACTCAAGACATGTGTAAATAAGATCTGAATTAAAAAAAAAAATGTATGCTTCTCACCTGTTTATCTGTTGAATCAGCTCAGTTTCACTTCTATCTGTTTGGTTCATAATTGGGCCCAAGTGAACATTTGTGCCACATTTGAAAAGGTTCCCTCAAAGCTTTATGACAGGGTTGATGTGAGGTCACTTCAGCTTTTGACTGTGACATTATAACATGCACTTCAATGCCAAGGTTTTCTTTTTTCCGTTTTTTGGTTAGAATGTTATCTATGGCCCTAGTTTTTTCTTTGACCTTTTTGATTTCCCGAACAACGGTAACAGAAGGGCTGTCACAACTGAGTGTAGTGTACTGCCATAATTACCGACACCACTGAAGTAAAAACTGCATTACTTTACATAATTCCAACTCATGATATTGCCTGTTTCTGTGTCAAACACCTGCGCTGAAGTGTTTTTTTTCCTGGAGTCATGAGTTTGATTATTACTCGTTTCTGTACATTCAGTAGTAAAATGTCTTCAGCTTTAACCTGTTACATACAGTATAAAAAGACACTTCACCTGGTGTCAGGAACACTTAGCTAGCGCCTTGAGTGTGCTGTGTATGAAGTGGGATTAGGTTCTTTTAGAACGTCCTCTTCCCTCTCACTTGTTCACTTGCACACTCCATTGACTGTGACTCTTTCCATTGCTTATGGATCTTCAACCTCCTCACTTCAACTGATACTTTAGCTCCACTTTACACTTCATTAAAATGTACACTTTGACTTTACTGTGGTTGTGTAAAATTTGGATAATACAGGTATTTCAGCGATCTTTTAAAATATTAGAATGCAGAGACTGTGCTTCAGCTGCCTCATCACATTTTATTATTAAATGTTTTAGCAAAACTCTACTGGGACAGTAAAAATCTTAGTTAAAAGCAATAAAAAGGACAGCAATATACTGCAATGAAGGTTTGCAATATCATGCTGCGTCCTATCTGTCCTATTGTGACAGACCTCTCTATAGCGGGGTGTGTTTGTGTGTGGGTGTGTGTATCTATCACCATGGTAGAGTAACTCTCCGACACGTTGATGAGAGATTATTTACGGTAAGCATGTTGTATCTCTCTTATATGAAATTAAGAAACAACATGTCGTTTCTGTTTCTCTTAAAGCTTTCTGAAAGCCTCACTCCAAGCACTCCAAGAGTTTTTCCTAAAAAATTGTATGGAAATTTGTAAAAATTGATTTAATGCAATCTTATTTACATATTCACATGACTGCAGAACATCTTTGGGTGGGATATTCAGATAAAACTTGAGCTCAGCAGTTATTTTTGCCTGCAGAAGTACTGTATGATAGACAACTGAAATCCTTTGTTTCAGGTGATGTCATTTCCAGGTCAAAAGGCAATTTCGGGTCACAACATTACATTTTGTATGATAAACAAGTACCTGAACAATCAAGTCAAGGACACTTTATGACTTGAGATGGCCAAGAAGCTGGGCTAAGATTAAGACGTAGCTGATTTACCTTTGAAGGCATTTTATGTTGGCAAAGAAAACAACATCAAATGATCTGGCCTCACTCGTGTAAATGATTTTATGATCAGAACTAATAAGTGTGGTTTTGCACAGCATTTTCATATTTCACTGGTGAAAAAAAGGCACCAAACATTCAAATCCTTCTCTTTTTGTCCCACCCCAAACCATTCCTTTTAACACCAAACCACACAAGGTTGAAACTGAGAAATAAAAATATAGTGACAGAGCAAAAGTTGAGTGTCACTGAAAAAGGCAGACATGTGTTTTAGTTTTCAATGAATCTTGTTCTTTTTTAATGTTCATGTAATATTTGATTATATTGATATTTATTTATTGATATTTCATATAATGAGTTTCATATAAAAATTTACCTGAAAATGTACAAAAAGGTTAAAAGGTCCTGTCACATTATTAATATTTTTTTTAAAAGTTAAAAAATATATTCTAAACTCAATACATATTTGTACAATATCTTATAGCTGTGTTTTCTTATGTTGTTTCATCTTATATGTTTAAGCTAATTTATTAACTAATGAAGCCTATGCTTTCTTCAGCCTTCAGTCATTTTCAGGATACTCTTTAAAGTTGCAGCTACTTATACAATTAATACATATCAATATTGATAAATTAACAAAAGTTCTTTTTATTTTTTTTTTTTTTTTGCTATATTGTTAGCCCCAGTTTAAAGGTAACACATGGCTAACATTGCTATGTTATATACCCTTTGTGTGTATGTTTGTGTCTATATGAGAAAGAGATGTTTCTGGCATTGAAAGTTAAATTGCCCTTCACTGCTCACACACACACACACACACACACACACACACACACACACACACACACACACACACACACACAGACTCCAGGCTGCAGGAACTACGAGTCCCAGAGAGCATGCCCACATCCCACTCCCTCCACCCTTCCGTACAGAGGATGTCCTTTGGAAAGGTCAATACAATAAGGCAGAAAAGGACAAACTTTTACTGAATGTGTGTGTGCATGTGTGTGTGTTTTACAATTCAGAATGAGCAATTAGGGAAATAATTCATCACTATGAGAAGGTCAGGGGTTGTGTGTGATTGTGAGCACTTTTTGTGTTTATTTGAATGTATTGTGTGCATGTGTGTATGTGTGTGTGTTTTTAGCAGAGGAGACGTGAGTGAAGAGTGGAGTGAAGACATCACCCTGTCTGCAGGGACAGATCCACTAAAGAGATCTGAACTCAAAATTTGATTCGCAGCTGAACACTGTTGTGCAGGAAACACAAGGCTGTTTCCCCTAATGCACACTTCAGGGATAGTCCCAAATCTAAAAACACATTATCTATAACAATTTCTCAATATGTTTTTTTAGTTGAATTTTTTGACAATTTTAATTAAAAGTGTCTGGGAGGCAGACACCATTAAACATCTACCTAGTGTGCAATCTTTTATTGTTTTGTGACAACAATTGTTTTGGTTTTTTTTTTCACTGTTTCAGCTTCTAATTTCTGACAGTTAGCAGATTCGGGATTTGGGGCTGGTCAGCAGCAGATTTGCTGATAATGACAGTAGGGATTAGTTGCAGTTTCTTTAGTATTAAAATGAGAAACGTAATTTTATTTACAAAACTGTTTGATGTTTGTTTAATTTCTCCTCTAACAAGAGATTGTTATGTGGCCCCCACAACACTGGCTTGGTAACATTGCTGCACTATCTGCACTTCATATGCTAACTAACATATATGATGACCATCAAAAACATTATATCTGCGAACAAGGAACCTTTAGAAAAACTCTGTGCGATTTGATTGCAAGAACCATGGTCTAAATTTCATTCTGCGGTAATTGATCTACACTGAGAAAAGTCCATGTTTAGGGACAGGGTCAGCAGTGTTGAACCTTTGTGATTGATCAAGTACACATAGAATTTTATTTCATGTTTCCAAGTCTGCAGCTGCAGGCTCGTTGTTTGCATTTTCATTGTGTTTCGACACTGTTTTTGGTTTCATTGTGCTTTGAGAAGAAGCTTCGAGAAGAAAATGCGCAACAGATGGACCGAAGATAAGGTGCACGCCTTAGTGAGCATCCAAACAGAAGATAATACCAAGCAGGAATCGGAAATAGTGACCCGCAACAATAAGGTCTATGTTAAAAACTAGTAAGGCTGAGCTGAACATACTCCACACTGGTGTTGTTATTGTGTTTTATCACTTGCCTGATTTGCGTCATTCTCCTGGAGTCTGTTGTGAAATGCAGAAAACAATGGCCCACGGAAAGCTTTTAATTCCTAGAAAATAAGTTCCTGGAGCCGACAGGTTTTTGTCAAAATTCAGGTCAACTTTATACACTCATAGCTCAGTCTGATGCTCAGCACCATGGACAGCAGCCGTTTGAGGAGCTCTTTTTATGTGTTTAATGGGACAGTGGAAAACTCCTGAAAACAGAGCAACAAAATATGTGACACTGCGAAAAAGACAACAGGGGAGCACACAGAGTTAAATGCAGGAGGAGGGGCAGATAATGGGACACAGGTGAAACACATGAGGGCAATCACAGATCAGGGAAATTTAAATCAAAATGAGACACAAGTGGTGGAAAGCCTTCAAAATAAAAGAACTACAAACCCAACCAGAACAACATTAACAGAAACCCCTCAAAATGAAACAGGAAGTACAACTAGAAAAGAAGTAATAACCTGGAAAAAAATAGAAAGAAACTTGAAACTTAAAACCATAATACAGGAAATGCATTTAAACAAGTATTTTTTAAAAGACAAATTTATCATATGACCAAATGTGACAACATCTTCCTCCTGTAATTTCAGTGCAGATAATTACCTGGCTGAACTTTGGTGTTCTGAACTGTGAGTTTAATTCTTTTTAAAAAAGCAGCCAGATGGAAGCACATATAAACCTTTCACACATAACCCTGTCAACAGACAACAATAGCTAAGCTAACATCATCAGATTTTTTTAATATTTGGATATCTGCTATTTAAGTCTGAACTCCATATGACTAACAGATGTACTCTGCAAACTAACGGATTTTAAGATTCTAACATTTTTTTAAATTAAGCCGAGACGTTATAATAATGATGAAGAAAATTAGCTTTCTCCAAGCAGTTTTTTATGCATTTAAGTGTCACAACTGTTGTTTTGATGATCTAGATTAGTGTTTTTGATTTACAGCATTAATTATGCTCTAAAACATCAATACTGAATATCTGTGGTAAGTTTGCAATATAATGTGCAGTGTTTTCTAGGCAGGATCAAAACTGATACAAAATCAATGATGCACAAGCATGAACAGTTTTAACATTCACAAGTGCAGAAAGGAATGGAGACACACACATTGTGAGAGTGGACGGTTATGTTGAGAAGTCCCCCAGGAACAGGCACGAGTTGGGTTCGGGAAGTAGCACTATGCTTGGCCTCACAGCAATATGGTCTTGGGGTGGATTCCTGGTATGTTCTTCCCATATTCTAGACATGTATTATATTAGAGTTTGATTACACTCTACTAGTATTTTACATGTAGGTGTGATTTTGAGTGTACTTGGTTGTTTGTCATTTGTGTGACCTGTCCAGGGTGTAACCCCCAACCACCCACAGACAGCTGGGATAGGCTCCAGCCCCCAGCACTCAGTATAAGATGAGCAATGATACATAATGGACAAATGAATAATGTTCTAATTCAAGCTGGTTTAAAAACTTAAACAGAATAAAACGCTCTGTAAACACTTCATTCCTAGCAAAATTGTTCAAAATGAGTGATGTTTAAGTCAGTTGCAGAGGGCTGAAATAAATCTGTTTATAAACTGATCAAAAGAAGAACGGTACCATTGAAATTGAAAACCCTTGTTTCCTTGCTATGCTCTTTCTGTAAAACAAAATATATTCCATTTTCAGAACAGTTAGTAAAAAAAAAAAACACTCGCCAAAGGGGAAATGATGGCTTGATGTTTTCATCACTTCTGCGCATCACCCACTCTTCTTATTAAATGTGTTGGCTAATGTAAACACCAGAACATATTAAATCACATCCCATGTCAACAGCTGACGCAAATCTTAAATCACAATGAAAAAATGTGTGCATGTTAGTGCTGCAAGGGGGTTAGAAGTGGCAGCTTGATGGTATGAGTGGTTTGCTTTCACAATTGAACACAGCAGCAACACAAATCATACTCCTTAGAAGTTGTCTTGCTGAGGGAGCCCCCAACACTAATTACAAACCATTGAAACAGGGACTCAAAGGCCCATCTATCGGATATGGGGGCCCTGTGATGGCAGACTGGCCACCTTGGCTCTTTGGTGCTATAAGCTCAGCTGTAGTTAACACTGCACAGGCCTTACATCACGCCATCAATATCAACATTTAGCAGTCATTTGTACTGCTTTATGAGTGCGTTAACATGATTCAATTGTGTATATCATACACATATACATCATTTCTTTCTTTTCATGGACACTGAGGTGCATCAGCATTTTGCTGTGCCATTGTTAAGTGTATCATACATATTCATTGCAGTGTTACATTGTGAATTATGAGCAAACACACACACACACACACACACACGTCGTTTTCCATAAGGGCTAAGAGCAAACATGCTTAGATATCAGCTCTGAATAATGAATCATCAGCCTATGTACAGAGCAGTTTGGTCTGAGAGGTTTACTCATGAATCAACAGCAAATTCATGTCACTCAACACGCCTACACGGGGGGAATAAAGTGTGACTCATACAGACACACACATACACATGCTGGGTGTAGGGGAAGACTGCTGCATAGAACAGGAGGTAATTGTTAGGAACAACGGTTTTTAACAGTTTAAGTAGAGCTTTAGTATTTTTTAACCAAAGCCATATTTCACAGTCTTTTAGGCTGTTATTAAGTAATGTCTGATCGGTATCATACCCAATAAAGATACTTCGACAGACAAGGGTGGGGATCGAACTTGTTGATAATCTTACCAGAGAACAAATGAAAAAATGAAAAAAATGAACTATTAATACTTTATGTGTTTTCCTCAACTTGTAAATTAAAAACCTAATATATTTCATGCCATAATGTTTTAGCGGTAGTGATTTAATATGTCTGCATTTTGTATTATTAGAACTTGTCAAGTGTAGTGGATAATGGTTGCGATGCAGCTCAGTCCATTGAAAATAATGGGTTTCAGAACACAGTGGTGCGTTTGTTGCATTGTGTCTGAAAGGCCTTTAAAGGAGCAATTTGTAAGATGCCGAGTCTTATTCCCAAGTAGACGTTTGGATCAGTAGCTTGGTGAGTTCCTGGTTCAATCCCAGACCCCGCAGTTAACATGTCGAAGTGCCGGAACTACATACTATCCATACGATGACCATCACTGAGACCAACAAGCTGATATATGCAACAGCAACAGTAATGCTATATATGCTTGGCTACAAGTTGAAAATCAAGGCGAGATGGAGAGAGGTTAGCTAACTGTCAGAGCTGGAGAAGGGCAAAACCACTAAATTGCCTCAGAGGTAAAGCAAGTTCTCCATAACTGAGGCACTGGAGACTGCCAAAGAGAGGCTCATATCCCTGGCTGACGCTAGAAGAGGTACACTAGAGACATAGAGGCCAGAAAAATCAACAGGATGTTCTCCACTGAACCATCCAAAGTGCACTCTCAGTGGGAGGGTAATAAGATGAGGACGTACCCACACAGGGGTGAAACTGAACTGTACTGGAAGGGCATATGAGAGAAAGAGGCCATAGTCATCTCCCAGAACAAGACCCAGTAAACAGCTCAACGGCAGAAAGGATGGGACCCACTCAGAGTGATTGACTCAAGGTCGGACAGTCTTGATCATGAAGGACCCCCAGAAGGGAACGATTCCATCCAACTACCGGCCAATGCACGACATGGAAACTCCTGTCAGGCATCACTGCGGCCAAAATGAATAGGCATGTGACTCAATACATGAGCAGGGCCCAGAGAGGGGTTGTCAGTTATACCAGAGGAGCCAAACACCAGCTACTGGTGGACAGGGCAGTTTTCTAGAGACTGAATGACCAGGAACACCAACCTGTGCACTGCCTGGATTGACTACAAGAAAGCCCATAACTCAATGCAACATTGATGGATACGGGATTGCTTGAAGCTATCCAAAATCAACAGGAAACTAAGAGCCTTCATAAAGAACTTAATGGGGATATGGAAGACTACTCTGGAAGTCAAATCAAGGCCAATTGCCCAAGTTAGCATCAAGTGTGGCATATACCAAGGAGATGCCCTACCCCCCCTGCTGTTCTGCATTGACCTGAACGCCCTCAGCAAGATCACAAGAGTAGCCTCGGACACCGGTTCAGAAATGGAACTATCAGCAATCTCCTCTGCATGGATGACATCAAGCAGTATGCGAAGAGTGAGCGAGACATTGACTCGGTGATAAACATCACCAGGATCTACAGCACTGACATGGACATGTCATTCGGGCTTCATAAGCGTAGTCGAAAGATATCAAATAGAGAAAAGATGATCACAACTGAAGGGGTTGTATTACCATCAGATACCCTTCTGGTATAATAACCTGGAGGAGATAGAAGCTACAGATATCAAGACAAGGAAACTCCTCACAATATATGGAGGGTTTCACCCCAAGTCCAGCACCATGAGGCTGTACATTAAGCAGAAATAGGAGCCCAAGAACTAGTGAATGTCATAGCCACTATCCTAGATGAAACAACAAAGATCCAGGAATACATCAGAAATCAGGAAGATGGCCCCAAATGATGACCTGCTAAGTGAATGCCTCAGGTAGCAGAAACCCAGTGAGCAGAAGGAAGAAGAAGAGAGATCATCATGGAGGGACAAGCAACTGCACAGGATGTACCACTGACAGATAGAGAAAGTGGCTCGCTATCGAGAAAACTTACCAGTGGCTGGAGAAGTCTGGTCTCAGGGACAGCACAGAGGCACTGATCATGGCAGCACAAGAACAGGCCTTCAGCCGATCGATAGAGGCCGGGGTCTTCCACACAAGGCAGGACCCAAGCTGCAGACTCTGCAAAGATGCGCCTGAGACAGTGCAGCACATAACAGCAAGGTGCAAGATGCAGGCAGATAAGGCATAGTTGGAGCATCATAACCGAGTGACTGGCATAGTATACAGAAACATCTATGCCAAGTGTGGCCTGGAGATTCCAGGATCAAAGTGGGCAACACTTCCAAAGGTGATTGAGAATGACCAAGCAAAGACCCTGTGGGACTTCCAGATCCAGACCGATAAGATGGTGGTGGCTAATCAACCGGATATCGTGGTGGTCGACAAGAAGAAGAAGACGGTAGTGGTAGATGTCGCAATCCCAAGTGATAGCAACATCAGGGAGAAGGAACACAAGAAGCTCAAGAAATACCAAGGGCTGAAAGAGGAGCTGGAAAGGATGTGGTGAGTAAAGGCATCAGTGGTACCTGTGGTGATAGGAGTACTCCGGGCTGTAACCCCCAAGCTGGGAGAGTGGCTCCAAAAAATCTCAGGAATAACATCTGAGACATTAGTCCAGAAGAGCGGAATCCTAAGAACAGCTAAGATACTGAGCAGGACCCTCAGGCTCCCAGGCCTCTGGTAGAGGACATAGGGGTAGGAGACATGAGACTGCCCACAGAGGGCGAGAGGGGAATATATATATATATATGTTAGGGTTTTTTTTACAGACTCAATAATTTTATTAATGCCAGAAGGAGAAAACATTTGTGGCTGATGTTCAGACACAGATAAATTCACATTATGACTGTTTGGGAGATCAAAACATACAGTAAACCGAGAATAAACTACTGAAATACTAAACTATACAGCTTTATGGCAAAAAGAGATAATACATATCAGGCTTTAATGCTTATTTTAAGTTTGGAGCTACACATGATGTCTGAAGATGATTAGAATCAAAGAAGTAAACTTTTGTCTCATGTGACATGAGTGGAGGAGGGTTCAGTGTGAATTTACATCAGACCCATAATCAGTATAACAAAATGTCTAACCAGGTAGAAAATATGAGGCTCATCCACATGCACACAAACATGCAAACACACACATGCATGCAAGAGGCTGATTTGGATTCCAGTCAGCGTTTCATCCCTCTGCTCACATGAGCCTGAGCACTTCTACATGGTTGGCATTATGTTGCCATGGAAACAGACAGCTGTGTTTGCATCATGTGTTTTTGTGACCCAAAAGGTTTCATGAGGGAAGTGAGTCATGACTGTGTTGTCTGTGTGTTACTACCTGTCTGTGTGTGTTATTTCGGTGTGTGCAGGTCAGTAATTAAAAATCCTACCTGATGGTGACATTTATGACTCTAAGTGAGCTTACTGGAGGAGATACCTCCATCAGGATAATAAACAACACAAGCGCACACTGCAACAACAGTAGAGTGAGTTCTGGTGATTAAGACAGCGCTGAAGGCTTTACAAAAAGTGTTTGTAGGAAAGTCCATAAAGACAAATCAATTTGAGTCAACCAATTCCAGAAAACAGTGACAATTACAAAGAAAAACAAGGGCCACCGAAGGAACAAGGGCACACTACGTAACCCAAAAGAAGGGGAACACATAGGGTACATTTTAAATTATATTCTCATTTCCCTCACTTTTTCTTTTCTTTCCATTTCTATTCCCCCTACTGAGGACTGGGGAGAGATGCGAGGAAACCAAGGGAGAAGAGAGGGATTCTGATTTAAGAGAAAATCTGAGCAAAGAAATGACAAATAAGTGGAATGAGATGTAACCATGGAATTAAATATAAAAGGAAAGGAAGGTTAACAGTGACACTAATGGGGGCAGGGCTTTTTCCTCATGGTTAGCATACATACTATCTGTTGGCATTTCAAGCATACTAGTATACTGCTTTTTTATTTGACACTTCTGACCTAATATTTCGATGTTCACTCTTAAAATACAGTATTCAGAATTAACTTTTTCTTTTTTTTTCTATTTTTTATAACTGGCAATGTAATCTGTTGCTTGAAAAAGTTAAGGACTTTGTCATCTTGCATCGTTTTTTATAACACATTTGTGGCTGAAGTTTCATGAATAAAGCTGAATGTGGAAGGCATTGTGTGACACTCTAATTGCGGAAAAATATGTTATGAGTTATGATGACGTGTGAAATGCCTAACAGAAACAAGGACATGTTTCAGACCTTTGAAGGAAACCAGAAGAGAGGAGCATTGCCGGGTTTACAGGAAGATATATAAAGGCTTTGAATGAACACATCAATATGCAATTAGACACTGTCTTACCTCTGTCTCTTTCATACCCTGTCTTGCAGAAACCTGTCCAAGAATCCCATGCTGACCACATTGTCCTGGCAGATCTTTGAACATTTGCAGCTCTTTGAACTGTAAGTTGTCTTTTAATTACACCTATTGCAGTTGTTCCACATCCATTGTTGCCAGAACAATCAAAAACCGTGAAGGTCTGGTGTATAGCTCCCTAACTTCAGGCCTGGGCTAGTCTGGTGTCTTGCTCACTGGCAGAAATCCTAAATGTTGGTACAATGTCTGTTTTTTATAAAACGATTCCTGTCTTTGTTTTTTGAACAAAAGCATGACTGCAGATAGTTAGAGTAGAGTTGCAGGAAATCACACAAGGCTTTTTTTTCTAGATATGTTGACCCATATGTGATTGGTCCAGGAAACCTGCTTTTTATTATTTCAGTTGCAGCAAATACACTTAGAATTACCAGTAATGTAGTAGAGAAAGGAGGGGGTTGGTACAAAGCTTATGTCACGTGTAATGAGGAGGTTTGCTGAGTTTGAAGGGCTAATCATGAGGGTCTTTAAACATTTTATTTTTATTCTATTTATTAATTTGAATCGTAACTAATCTGGGTTTATACATAAAGTAGCTGATCTGAAATCAGGGATAAGTTTAACCTTGTAGTGAATCTTTCTTTTTCTCCATGCTTTCATTGTCAGGGTGTTTTGTTGTATGTTTGGGGTGTATGACCCGAAATGGGCAGTTTTTTTAATTGTTAGTAGTCATTTCTTTGCCATTCCTAAGACTCCTGCCATTCTCACTGATATTGCTGAGGCGGGGGCAGCTGCTTGCTGCTTGCTGCTTGCTCACGAGAAATGATTGTCAGAGGTTCTAATTGGTTATTTTTGTGAAGCAACAGGTTTTTGCAAACCATGTTCATTTTTCATAAATAAGGCCTAACAAGTTCTTTCTGAAGCCCACATTTGATCCTATTGCCAGCTGTCGTTGCAAGCCCCTTTCTGTACCAACATCTAACCTTTGCAAGCAAACACCAGCTACACATTCATTGTAGTCCAGCTTCCTGCTCATCTCAAGCCACAATTTGTCCTTGACTTGATTGCTCGGGTATTTGATTTTTGTGTTTATCATACATAATTGCCACCAAATTGATTCGATTTTTTACTATTTTTCCGGAGGAAGATTTGTACAAATATAATCTGTGCAAATTCTTCGAAAATCTGTTCTTGGTTTGAAAAGGCTTCAAGATATAGACAAACTAAAAGTCAATATTTGATAATAACTGTGATAACAACAATACAGGTATGATGATAATAATAATAATAATAAATAGTTATGATGACACCTATGACCAGTTTTCATTAATGAGATGAGACGGTAATAAAATGTTAGTGGTGGTTTTTACGGTACATTTTAAAACCAGGCTACACTGTTGACTAACCGCTAACTGCCGTCTTCCATTGCTCCCAACCCTAACCATGCCCTGGTCTTAATGGAGATGCCTTGCACTTGCAACATCAGATGATGATGTCCCAACCAAACACATACGTATGATGACGAAAACACAGCCTGTATTGAAAGTAGTGACTTGGTGTCGACTTAAACTAAAACAAAAAAAAGATTAAAATGTGAGCATTTATTTTCCATATAAAGAATACATATATAAAGAGCTGCCAACATTAATGCTATTTCGCATTACAAAATTTATATTTTTTTCAAAACGCTTGTTTTAGGGAAAAAAACTCGAATGTTTAATACAAACTTGCTGTAAAGGATTAGACTAAGCAGTGTGGTAGCTCTCTGAATGAACATGAGCAGTTCTACTTATGTATAAGCATTCATTTATCAATGTGACCCTGTGTATAGGAAATTATGCTACACCACAATCCTTTAAAACACAACTATAGAACATAGTTGAGTGTTATCATGTCAAAACACAGATTGTCAACTACTTTTGATTTTGGTAGAATATGACCTTCTTCACTGTATTTTTGTATATTAGTATTCGTATTAATGGTATTAGTAGTAGCACTTATCTCTTCTCATGCAAACATACTAGTACATCATAGAATAAAACCGCTACAGCCTCATCTATGCAGCTGTAAATATAAGATCATTTTTGGACAGGCATATACTCAATACTTTTATTCTTTGATCCAGATCAGGAGAATAGTTTGTAACTGTGATCTGTACTGACCTTTACCTCAAAAAGGTCAGCCAGTTCAGTAGTCAGTCCCTTCAAACATTGACATTGAATTTCCTATAATAACTGTTAGGTCAGGTGTGTTGTACTTCCTTTTATTGTTTAAAGGTTTAAAGTTCTAATATGTGTTGGTTTTTACCTACTATGAGATACATCATCCCTGCAATAAGCAGTTAACATCAAACAATGACACTCCAACAAAAATGAATTCTCACAGCCTGATGCCTTTGTGTAGAAAAACCAAGGACCCAATCCCGATGACCTGAGGGGCTGGGCTTACCATTGCAGAAACAAAACTTACAGTTTGGTGCATCAACTTGTTGGTGACCATGTACACGTAAATACTGGGAAAAACATGTATGGTTAAATGACTCTAATGTCAAAACTTGCCACTGTGCAGTGTATAGTAGACTAGTTTAAAAGTGCACAATAACAGAGCAGGTAAGTGCTGGACGCTCTGGCTGCAGTTGAGGCAGAACAGTGAGTGCACTGGGTCAAGTAGCAGAGTCAAATTGTAGATCCCCACAGCCTACATATCGCAAAGGTCTGGAATTACATCCAACATTTGAAATAAATGAATGAATGAATGATTAGATAAATAAATATTTTTTTAAAATTGTATTTTATTTGTGTCTTATTGTTATCGACAGAGGAAAATTTACTTTGCTCACCTTAGTGCTGTTTAGGTTTGAACTGGTGTTGCTGATCGAGCTACAGATATCATGTGAGAATCTGTGATCACATTAACATGTATTATATTCAGTACAAACAGATATCAAATAGGCATTTTTGTTTCTTGTTGATTTTTAGAGCAAATATTTAAAAGAAACCTATCTTTGAGTTGCATATTAACAATGTTTATCATCATTTCATTTCAATAAATTGAGCTGCAATAACCTTTTTACTGGTGATAATGCAGGTCATCACATCATAGATGTCAATATAAGGAGGAGGGTTTCCTTACCTGTCTCCTGTGATTTCCATTTCATAGCTTATTGTCATCTTGTCATTGTTCTTCTTTAAAGTCTTTTACATTAATGCTGTTTTTGCTTTTTGAAATTGCAATCACGTAGAGAGTTGTGTGCTGAGGATTTCCTTCCTGTTTTTACTTTAAAACATGAAATGTGGCTGCTGTCCAGGGTGCTGAAATCCTGTAGGTACTTCTCCACAATTTCCATATCACATATTAATAAATGAAAAATAGCAGCTCCTGAGTACCACATCTGCTTCTCCTTGTGCTTGCTAGCTACACAATTATTTTTTTCAAATTAACAATGCATCAGCGGTGCTTAGACCAAATTGAAGCAACAAAAATGATTTATTTTGTAAATATTTATCTCCACGCTTGTACTGTGCTCTGCTGTTTATGTGCATTTTTTGTGCATTCATGACCTAAATTACCGCTCTTGAAGACTGTCAGTGAGGACAGCAGAAAAATATACCATGCTAAAATGATTTTATGCCCTGCTTCCCGGCCAGACGGCAGAGAAAAGCTGCAGAGGCATCAGAGATGTAGGGAAGAAGATGAAGATATAGAGCGCAGGATGAAGCACCTCTTGAAGTACCAGCAAAATAAATCTATCAGAGGTGATACAAACTGCCATCAGCTGAACAATGATGATGGAAAAAAAAGACTCAGACTTCTGAGAGTCTGTGTAATTCTCAAATCTTTGCTAATACAAATACAATAGTTAATCCACCCATACCAAAGCTACACAAAGCTATATATAATTTATTAGTATATTAAGATTCCCAAGTTAAGATTTCATTAAACAGCAATCAGGTTGAGGGGTATATATTCACCGGCAACATCACGCATGCCCGACAGAGTGTGCCTCTCGGCCAGGGAGAGATATGATAATAAGATAATAATAATGTAACAGTC
>KV751352.1:696714-706818 GCA_001698575.1 Mola mola
CCTACAAGTGATAAAAGCTTTGAACGTTATAAATAAATTGTGCTTCAATCTCAAGAGTTTTCAGGATAACAACACCACAGAGGACACTGAAATGTCCTGAGAAAAGGGAATCTACAGAAGAAAAAGCATGTGTTATTTTATAGATTAATGCCAAGAACATGGAAATGGCTATGAAAGATTCTGATTATCCTAGCTTGCCATGCATCGCACATACAGCATACTCAACTTGCTGGGTCCAAGGAGTGTCACAGCGCAGCAGGTCTTACACTCCCAGCAGGTGCACTCCTGATGAGTTTAAATCAAAATGTATTTAAATAGAAAAAAAAATGGTTTATTTTTAATTTGAATACAATTTGTCTTTTTTTGAAGTTCAAAATAAAAATTTTAATGTACAGTTTAACATTTTAGTTTTTCAATCACAATTCATTTTTTTTTTCAAATTAAATAAACTTTTTGCCTCAATTTAGCTCCATGTATTCTTGGCTGTCATGACTGTATTTAGATATCTGAAAGCATGTTTAAGTTGATTAGCCACCAGCACCCACACACTCCCTAACAGGCCGCTCCGCACACACCATATCAAGCGTTAATGTGTTTGGAGATGAGTTCCCCACTTAATCTGACTCACCACTGTGAGGGACACAAACTTTCAAAACTTAAAACCACAATATTTTTGATGGTATATAATCCCATTTGCACGAGAGAATTTTTGAATCTCATTTTTTTGTACTTTCGAATCCACCATTTTACATCTCTACTACAGTGTTTTAGAAGAGTTTCAATTTCATGAATCCAATGCATTGTTGTCGTGCCATCTTCCATTTCTTCTTTGCTGAACAGTGTCCGATAAGTGTAAAAGTATAATAGAAATAGTTTTACTAGAAGTGTCTTTAATTATCTGTGAAGATAAACACTAACTTTTTTTTAAATCTCTTTCTTTCCTTGCTCTCCTCACCCACTCTCTCTTCCCATTCCCTCCCTGCCTCCCACACTTTTAATGACAGAGGTTATCTGTTCTGTATTAATGAGAGCGAGGTTATCTCCACTACAACATAGTGAAACATTGCATTCCCCTCGACAGGTAGATGAAGGAGTTAATTAAACTGGTTTCAGAGGAGCAAAGATTGCTGCTTGTTGTCAGATAAACTCAGATCATCCTCTGGGGGTTACGATATGAATTTGAAGCCTTAAAAAGTAAACTAATGAAAGAACTTTAATTAAGTTGCGTTTGCAGGGTGCCACATTTAGACAAGTGTTCCACTGAATGAATTATGACTTGAGAGTGTTGAGGGTAATGTATTAATTATATAAATTTGTTACCAGGGTTCTAAATAGCCATGTTAATTACCCAGTAACTGCTTCTCGCCCCCATACAATAACTAATTTTTGGCTGTAATCACTCAAAGACATAGTGGCAGTTAACATATGAAATTGTAAAAATGTTTTTTTCACACATTTCATTCACTCGTTATTAAGCAATTGGATATAATACAGTTACTACCAAAAAAAAACAAACAAAAAAACATTCAAACCATGCCTTACATAGTCAATTATGCCAAAATCCAACTTAAGAAATGTATTTTGCAACTCAACACTAAAGCATTTAACTTAGTATTGAATTTGCATCAGACTTATGGAGAATTAGTTGCCCATATGATGGTCTGAGAGGACTGGTCAGCGACTGATGAAGAGACATTCTCAGACTGGTTGAGTTTAAATGTGTCTGAGGGCTCGCTGTGATGTCAAACCCTGAGTGACCAAACCCGGCAGACCATTGCCCTCTTTTGATGGAATTCCCTTTTAACATTACTAAATTGAAAAACTGTAAGAAAATAGTGTGTTTAAAAGATGTGTCAACTTATTAAGAAAATCATGACAGCAATATAATTGCCTCTATGTTCATGTTTTATATTATTACTAAACCATGGAATGTACTTTTTATAGAGACTTATGTGGGAAATGGAAATTACTGACTGCTATACGTTCTGAACTTGGTCTTTTTGGTGCGACTTAAAAAAAAAAATGTTATCACAAAATATTTAATTTCCTTTATGGCGTCATTCCAGTTCTGATTATAACTGATGCACCTAGCTCAGCGTTGTTTGTAAGTTTGTTGTCCATGAAAAATTACAGAATACCTAGGATTTGGATATGAACAAATACATGCAGAGTAGTTCCACAGATGTGCACAAAAGAAAAAACAAACTTAAGCCTTCAGAAACCCATCTTTGCATGTGTAATTTGCTCATCTGTGATGTTCAGAAACCATTTTGAGAACTTTATTAGATCTTTCTGCCGGAAAATTTGTCAAATCTGTTGATATATACAGTAACTGAACCTGCATTGACTCAGCTACGAAATGATGGTAGTTGCTCCCCACTATTTGTAAAATCATGACTCCTGTGAGAATTTAACTCAATTAAAAGTCAAGTTTTTTGTTGGTTAGACCAGAAGAATCCTGGGATCCACTGCGCAATTAAATGGGAGTAGCTTGGGTAGTGTGCCCTAATTCTTTTCATATCTTTGTTCAATGAAATTGAACTTAATTGCTCCAGTCCAGATGATGATGATGATCCAGATGATCTGTAAGGTCTGAGATATTTAGAAAAGGTCGAAAGGTGCTGTAGTTTCTGAGTTATAGGTTTCAGACGGACAGGATATTGCACTGCATTGTGCTGTAAAAAACAATATAGAAGCATGAACAGGATGTAGAGGGATATGACAGGACTTTTCAGTGCTTTATTCTCATTTGAAGTCGGATGCCATCTTTCAAATGTTGATGGACAAAATGGAGTTGGTTCGCTGATCAGAAGCAAAACATTCATTCACTCTCTCTGTCCAGGTAAGAGACGTCATACATCGATGTCATGCAGTCTTTGGAACCTACCTTCACTCAGGTGTTTGCTTCCATTTGCCTTTTGAACGTATTTTACTGTTTTTTGGGTGTACATCACAGGTATACCACTGCGGTCATGTATTGATCAAGTTGACTATTACTATTCCAGTGCATCAATTTCTTCCTGCTCAGTTTTGCTTTTCAGTTCAGTGGTTGACTACACTGTCAGGACCCTCGTCAGTACGAGACACTTGTTGACTGGCCCCTTTGCTACTAGGACTTATTAAAATTCATGCATAAAAAAACCCTTCAGATAGTAACTAAAGAAAGAGTCATAATTTGTAAAATAATGTGGAACAGATTTATCAAGAGATAAAAACAGCTTTGTTGGCTTCATGGCTGTGGTTGTAATAATGCACTTATTGATCTCAGGGTTGGGTATAAGCAAGGGACTGTGTGTATGTGTGTGTGTGTGTGTAATCGGCTTGGGGTTCAGATCAACAAATGTTCATTACTCTTGCCACCTCCCTTTGGCAAACACACCAACACATACACAGATAGCTAGCATTCATCACGGCATGCCTGCGGGACAGGAGAAAACTACTCAATCTACTACTCTCTTTCTCAGACCACGCTACACACATATGGAGCAATGAAAACGACTGAAGGCAGTAAAATGATGCAGCAGTAAAATATAACTGCATAATAATATTTCCTTCAATAAACAATGTAAAACTGATAAGTGGAAGATACATGAGCTTGATTCTGGAGTAGGGGTAACCGACAAACGACAGAATGCAGGCAGTGTGTACAACTGTAGTGTGACTAGCCTCCATGTTTCATTCCAGGAATAGAAAACAATTCCTCTCAGTCTGTTACACCTCCATGAATCTTTCAGATACAACTGTTTCCAATCTGCCACAAAAAGTGACATCATGGAACTACAGTGGAAAATTAGCTGTCTGCAAATGATGTATTTGACACAGAATATTATATCTGAACATGAATGCTCTGGAGTGCTTTTGAATCTATTCAATAAAATGCAGCAGCCATAACTAAAGGTGAAAAGTATCACAGGCGAGACATGAATCCAAATTTAGGTATGACACAATCGCATTTTCTCTTTTCTATCTTAATAATAAAAATGATGTTAAGGGAAATTCTGATATTCAAATCAGCAGTGACAGAAGGGAGTAAAATAGGGTAGAAAGCAACAGCTACCATGAAAACCTTACAGAAGAATCCCACCAGCTTCAGTTAAATGAAACTTGTTTGAAAAATGATGGTATACGTGTGTTTTACCGAGTTCAGACTACATGACTTGCTGTCTCGCGAACAGGAGTCTTGAAGTTGTTTTCAGTTCAAACTAAACAACTGACTAAAGAAAGTAAACGATAAACCTAACCAAGGAAATATGTCTTCAGTAAAAGTTGAAGCCATCAGTCAAGTAACTTATATCCATCAATCCATCAACACTAAAGCATTTAACTTAGTATTGAATTTGCATCAGACTTATGGAGAATTAGTTGCCCATATGATGGTCTGAGAGGACTGGTCAGCGACTGATGAAGAGACATTCTCAGACTGGTTGAGTTTCATCCATTCATTTTCTACCGCTTATCTTGTTAGGGGTCGCGGGGGTTGCTGGGACCTATCCCAGCATCATCGGGCGTCACCAGGGCTGACATATAGAGACAAATAACCATTCACGGCAGTAAGTCAGACTCGTTCCCATTTAGGGTTGGTCTCTGCCATGGCTGCCCTTTTTTACCGGTTCTGTTCATAATTTTCATGCTTAGAATTTCTAGGCACAGTCAAGCGGCAGAGGGAGTCAAGTTTGGTGGCCTCCGGATTCCATCTCTACTATTTGCAGATGACGTGGTCCTGTTGGCCTCATCGAACAGTGACCTCCAGCTCTCATATGTGTGAAGTGATCGGAATAAGGATCAGCGACTCAGCTGGGAAGGGGTGGATGCCCATTCTGTGTCTGGAAGAGCTGCTTCCCCAAGTGTAGGAGTTCAAATATCTTGTTCATGAGTGAGGGGAAAATGAAGTGGGAGATTGACAGATGGATTTGGGCAGCATCGGCAGTGATAAGGACACTAAAGAGGTCTGTTGTATAGAAAAAGCTGAAAAAGAAGATGAATCTCTCAATTTACTAGTCAATCTATGTTCCAACTTTCAACAATTTAATGAGCTCTGGGTAGATATTGAAAGAATGAGATCACAAATACAAGCGGCTGAAATTAGTTTCCTTCGCAGGGTGGCTGGGCTCCGACTTAGAGATAGGGTGAGGAGGAGGAGCTCGGAGTACAACCGCTGCTCCACTGCATTAAAAGGAGCCAGTTAAGGTGGTTCAGGCATCTTGTCAGGATACTTCCTGTTCGTTTCCCTGAGAAGTGCTTGGGGCATGCTCTGTCAGCTTTGTTCTTTGCTCATCTCTCACATGTAATTTGAAGACGAGTACATCACTAATGAGGGCGTTTTGGTAACGGTGTCTATGCTCTTTCTCTCTAGTCGTCTGGAAGAGGTGGTGTTTGACTGTGGCTGTGAGATCCGCTGGCTGCAGCTATGGCAACAGAGAGGAGAAGCAGGGCTAAGCAGCCAACAGTTATACTGCTCTGACGGCTTCCACAAGATACTGCTGCAGGATATGAACATTAGCAGCTGCGGTGAGTTTACAGTGATGTGACCTTTGTCTTTAATGATGGGAATTCTGATTATTGAAAGGGATTTTTTATTTTCACCTAAAACATGTTAAATGATCACTACTACTCTAGTAGTGATAGAGCTAATAAAATGTTCTATTTTTAATAATGAAAACAGAAAATACACAAACCAAACAAAACACCCTTGTCTCAATCCAAACAGAGACCAAATCTCAAGATGACAGTCAACTTCAAAAGCAGCAGTGTTCACATCAAATTAATTTAATCCCTGCCTCCAAAGTCTCAAAAGTCAGTGTCATACAGACTTTACACCGATCAGGCTTACCAATAAAACCACTGAAGTGAAGTGAATAATGGATACAGTGTAAAGCTGGGAAACTTTGAGCCTTAGCATTCATGCAGGTGTTACATTTACAAATACCACCTACAAAAAACATTACTGCACACCAACCCCCTACCCCTCATGGCAGCAACACTTTTAAAGCAGGACTCCCTCCCCTCAGCAGAGTAACGTGCCCTGCCAGATTCAGGAGTGACTCAAGCAATATGGCACAAAACCAAAGCTTCGAACTGACCCGATTGAGCATTTGTCTGATGTGACTAAACCATGGACCAAAGTTCCACCAACAAGACTTAAAACATCCACTACCAATGTCCCGGTGCTGTCCTAGTCCCAGGTAGCACAGGACCCCCTCAGAGGTCACCTGTGAATATCCTGACAGGTCAGAGCTGTTTTGGTGGAATGAGAGAGATCATAAGCAGATTCACACATCACAAACAATGACATGGGGCCTTCATACCTGCAGAAAATTCCCCTGCTGCAGGCCAAGTTGGCCTTAGACCTAAAATTAGGAGATTTGATACTCTTTGAGCCTACTTAGCTCAAAGCCCCAGAATCTAAAAAAATGGATCTGTATTTTCTGGAAACACCTGGCATTTCAATCAGCTTTGTTAAAGAAAATGTTCATCAAACACACACATAACTTGGTTCATCATAACATCAATGCATTATCCAATAATTGTATTAAAGTTTCAATAATTAGAGGGAAATCTCTTTCAGTTTTTATAATCATGGGTCTGAAAGACACTGACAAGCTTTGATCAGAGGAAATCTTTGCCAGAAATGGATTTTTAATATAATTACACCTTTGTTGCCTTCAAATGGAAGTTTGAACTGACTCCTTCATTACTGGCATCAATTCATCGTTATTGTTTACATATTTCTTAATGTTTAATTCACTCTTTTATATGTATCTGTACTTTAGTAATTCTAAGATTATTTTAAACATGAAGTTTATTCACATTAAAGAGCATTAAAGAGGTCACAAAATGTGAAACCTCAGCAAAAACAAATGCATACAAACGATTGTGGTGACATAGCTGAAATTATATTTGAATAATGTTCAAGTGCAGTGGTTAGCATTGTCGCCTCACAGCAAGAAGGTCCTGGGTTCGATTCCGGGTCAGGACGTTTATGTGTGGAGTTTGCATGTTCTCCTTGTGTCTGTGTGGGTTCTCTCCGGGTTCTCCGGCTTCCTCCCACAGTCCAAAAACATGCAAACTGTTAATTGGTCACTCTAAATGGTGTGAACGTGAGTGTGGATGGTTGTTTGTCTCTATATGTCAGCCCTGCGATGAACTGGCGACTTGTCCAGGGTGACCCCCGCCTTCGCTCAAAGATGCTGAGATAGGCTCCAACCCCCCGCGACCCCTAACAGGATAAGCGGTAGAAGATGGATGGATATTCTAAGATAGATTAAGAAAAAAATGTAATTCTGAAACAAAATACAGTATCTTTTGTCACTTTTCGGTTAGAACTCACTAAATCAAAAAAAATTATGAAGTGAAGACATTTTAGACATGTAAAAGTTCAATGTCAGCTGCACTGTGACATCTTAATGTTTTCTGTTTTCATTATTCAAGACTATGACAGGAACAGAGGAGATTATTGTGACCATATTTCACATTCAGAATATGAATTGATGACACTAATCTTTGGTGTCCTCCTTGAACCTGTGCTGATTGTATAAATCTTCTGTGCTGCCGGACTGAACGTGCATGTGACGCATTCACATTTTACAATATGTAGCTTACAATCTCTTACCTTATATTTTGTCTGTCTCTCTCTGTCAGACCTGCCAGACATCAGCGTCAGCCACAGCAACCTCACAGTCATCGAGGGGGATCGAGTAATGGCGATCTGTAATGGCTCTGGGTCCCCTTTACCTGAGGTGGACTGGCCTGTCAATGGCTTGCACTCCATCAATGCACAAGAGGTAGAATGAGCAGCTTTTCTCAGAACACAAGCGTTGAAGTCTTCAATTAATTAATTGTCTTCTTTGATGAGATTGCAGCTAACAAGGTCATGTGACTTGGACCTGAGCATTGTCAAAGCAGGAACACATAGATGATAATAATTACACTGAAAATAAATGTAATTCATAAACAATATTTTATATTCTATCCACCTTATTCTCAGGGTGCTACTCTAGAATAATTATGGGTGCAATGTCCATTTAATAGTGGAGGTTGTAGTTATTATCAGTGGCTAACCATGGAGACTGGTGGACAACAGCAGCAGTTTGATTCAATTTCATTCAGATTTAGCAACATATTTTCCTAATATTTTATTGGCATGGTGGCTTTTTTCTAATGTCCTTAGTTGCAGGTGGATAGTTGTTGATAGTTTGTGGTTGTACTAACAACAACACAAAGCTAAGCTAATTTTTTTTACCTTTAACAACAGTGGTTTTACCATAAACCCAAACACAAAGGAAAAAATCCTGTGGCCAAACGTACAGTTTCAATCAACTATCTACCGATGAGGAATCCACATGAGGAATCCACAATAACATGGCTGAAAAACTAAACTTGACTGGACTGAAACTCTGAATTAACACCAAAACCAGAAACCCTACATTTACCCAACACCCTAAATTAAGGTTGGGCTGTATGTCTAAGGGTGCACACAAACTGTGCTATCTATACTGGGTCCAAGCACATTTAGTCAAGAAATTCCAGTTGGTTTGACTAGGGGGAGCATCGGGTACCCTTCCTTGGTCCTGGCATGGCTTGAAGAGGTGTTTTTATGCGTGAGCACAAGTGCCAGTGTGCTGTGTGGATATGCTAGCACATGTTATATCTGACCGTTTCTTCAGGTCGTCCTCCCATACCTGAGAACAAAAGGCAGAAGTATGATTATATTATCTCATTTGAGATGTTGTGTTAATAGGTCTCATCATTTGCTCATGCTGGTTTTCTCCCTGCAGGCCAGAGTCTACGACAACAACACCATTCACTCCATCAACATTACTTTGGTCAATGTGAGCAGAGACGACAACAACTTCCTGCTAACCTGCACTGCCACCAATGTAGTCGGCATGACCAATGCGTCCGTCCAGCTCACTGTTCACTGTAAGTATATATATACCCACACACACACACACACACACACACACACACACACACACACACACACACACACACACACAGACACAGCATGCTCATCTGTGGCTGTTCTATTGTCCTTTCAATTTCCATTCCAGGAAAACATTTATGAGTGTATTTAATGTGCTGAACAGAATCATCCATTGTCATTACAACACATGCACATTTGTGTTTGTGTGTGAGTTTGCATGTGTTTGTGTGTGAGTTTTCATTCATGTGACTTACAAAAGAAGCTGTTTGTATGAGTGTGTTGAATGTGACAAAATTAGAAAGAACGTCACAACATCACACCCATAGTAGCCTCAAAAATGCTTCATCTGTAGCATCTGTAGTATCATCACAAATGACAAAATTATAAAAAAAAATATGGTCCATTTATCACACTATGCCTTTTGACACTGACTGGTAATTCCAAATTCTTTTTGATGATGACTCTAAATCCTTTTTGACTCAGCTTTACCTTTCTCATGACATGTTTCTTGAAATCATATCCATTTCATGTTAAAGGCAATTATTGTTGCTCATTAAAAGATCCAACAAGCAATGTGTTAGCTAGGGATGCACCAATATGGAAATTCAGCGTCAATAGTGATAATTAATATGAAACTTTTTTTATTTCGCTATTTCTTTCTATTATTATTTTTATCCCCCCTTTTGTTTCAAGGAAACAAAGAAATCCTCTTTATAAAAAATATAATTGAACTCTTTAAACTATAACAGAATTATCTGTAAATGAATGCAAATTCAATCATAGAGAATTTCTTAAATAACATTTGATACATAGCTCTCCTTTCCCATGAAAAAATAATGTTTTTAAAAGATGCTTCAAAGGCCTTTTTCATCCATACTAACAAACTACTCTAATCTCCTCACTAGTGAGATTATTTAGGTGTATATCTCAACAAAAAAGCAATTGTGGAACAAAATAAATGCAATCAAATTTGACTTTAAATGCATTATTATAAAATAGAAATCTTACATCTAAAAATAAGTTATGAATAGAAACATAAATAAAGATATGTTTTGCCTTTTCTTGTCTTCCATACACAGCATGCAACACATGTCCCTGTCTTTTAGTTAACTTATTCAGGAGATTTATCCACATTTACTTCCATATCCACAGTACAAGTGCTTATGTTTTAATGAAAGTCA
>KV751352.1:706881-757321 GCA_001698575.1 Mola mola
TGTACTGATTATATGTAAAACCTGCTGATCCAGTCAAGTGGCTCCCGTATCAGCGCTCATAGTTACTCCAGAATCTGCTGTTACACCTGCCAAAATTTCATGCAGCGCATTTTGGATTTTCATTCCTGGCATGCTTGATACACACAATTCAAAATTATGTATTTTATGATAGAAAATGTAGGTCACAGCTGCAGTTGAAATATCAAATCATTAAAAATAATGCTGTGATTATTTCACAATATGCGAGCAAACACTTTCTAAATAGGCAGTAATTTGTTTGGCGATACATCTGATTATTAGGTAACATATGGTCTTAGCAACTGAGATGAGTCTAGCACTATCTATAATGAGATTCAGGATTACATAAGCTGAGGATGTGTTCAATCTTATACACGCCATTCAATTTATTTATGTGCTATCTGGTGTGATTAAAATGTTCTAGAAGAATTTGGCATTCCTACTCGACTGCTGCCCTGATAATGTAAAACACTAACAGATTCACAGTCTATTTTCAGTATGAGCTCCATCTGTGCATCATGCATACAGTCGTATATCTCAGTGCACCCAGATGCTTGGCTGTAAGAACACTGAGCCACTGAGGAAACTATTTTAAGTTTCTTTTTAGTGGCACTTCAACATTAAAAACTCTAATGCTGCTTACTTTCTTCATTTGACAGCTGAACTTTCTTGTCATGAAACATTAAAAACATATATGGCTGTATTATTCCAATTTAAGAACTTGCCGCTGTGCAGCATATAGCACATAACAAATAACAGAGCAGACAAGCTACTGCTTATTCTGACTACAGGTGAGGGTTAGAGTGGTGAGCAGAGAGGGGATGGAGCCAAAGTAGCACATTTATAAATCCTCAAATCCTAAAAGAGATGTATAATTTTATCCAAGTCATTTGAAGGCCATAGAGATATTTTTATAAATAAAAATGAAAAAAATCCCTCCAGGCAGGGTACAGGGAACAGGGTACAGGTAGATGGCCTTTTGTTACGGACCATTCAATCTCTGTATTGTCGGAGTCAGAGCTTGGTTCGCATTGCCGGCAGTAAGTCAGACCCGTTCCCGGTCAGGGTTGATCTCCACCAAGGCTGCCCTTTGTCACCGGTTATGTTCATAATTTTTATGGACAGAATTTCTAGGCACAGCCAAGCGACGGAGGGAGTCGGGTTCGGTGGCCTCTGGATTCCGTCTCTGCTATTTGCAGATGACGTGGTCCTGTTGGTCTCATCGAACAGTGACCTCCAACTCTCACTGGGACGATTTGCAGCTGAGTGTCAAGCGGCGGGGATGAGGATCAGCACCTCTAAATCTGAGGCCATGGTTCTCAGCCGGAAAAGGGTGGATTGCCCACTCCAGGTCGGGGGAGAGGTGCTTCCCCAAGTGGAGGAGTTCAAGTATCTCGGGGTCTTGTTCACGAGTGAGGGGAAAATGGAGCGGGAGATTGACAGACGGATTGGAGCAGCGTCGGCAGTGATGCGGACGCTGAAGCGGTCTGTTGTGGTGAAGAGAGAGCTGAGCCAGAAGGCAAAGCTTTCAATTTACAGGTCAATCTACGTCCCAACTCTCACCTATGGTCAAGAGCTCTGGGTAGTGACCGAAAGAATGAGATCGCGAATACAAGCGGCCGAAATGAGCTTCCTTCGCAGGGTGGCTGGCCTCAGCCTTAGAGATAGGGTGAGGAGCACGGACACCCGGGAGGAGCTCAGAGTAGAGCCGCTGCTCCTCCGCGTTGAGAGGAGCCAGTTGAGGTGGTTCGGGCATCTGGTCAGGATGCCTCCTGGACGTCTCCCTGGGGAGGTGTTTCGGGCATGCCCATCCGGGAGGAGACCCCGGGGCAGACCAAGGACACGCTGGAGAAATTATATCTCTCGGCTGGCTTGGGAACGTATTGGTGTCCCCCCGGAGGAGTTGGTGGAAGTGGCTGGGGCGAGGAGTGTCTGGATCTCCCTGCCGGACCCGGATAAGTGGAAGAAAACGAAACAAAAGGAAACGAATTAAACTATATCTTACAAACACAATTTATTTTTAAAGTTTTAATCAATACCGAGAGCAGGAATTAAATAAAATGTTGTGTCTTACCATTAAAGTAGTTCAGCCAACTCAATTTGTTCACTGGTGCAACAATGTTTGCCATGTTGCCAATAGTAACACCAACATCAGTCGCTCTATGACTTGGTGCTGGAGTGGGCTGCTTGGCTGTGGTAGTTAGATGGTAGTTTGCAAGGTAACGCCTTGCAGTAACTGTTTTTCCCTGTTTCACACGGATTTTTTGAAGCAGATTTTATATATTGCCCCATCTGAATTAGCTGGATCTCCAATGCCAAAAAAACCCAAACGGGGCAAAATGACGTTATGTTTAGCCACTGGTGCAGTTGCCATTGTTTCCACCTGAACATGAGGCTATGTAAAACAGATTTTGGAGTAGTTGAAAAATGTAAATGGAAGCAGCTTTCAAGCATCCTTTATACACAACAAGTTGCACAAAAGGCTTTAAGTGCTTTGATCAGTCTCTGTCAGGATGATATTTGTAGGTTAAAGCACAATGACATGACTTTGAAAGGAGAGAACTATAAATTACAATAGTAGGGAGGCGCTCCCACAGATTGTACCTCTCACTAACCAAGCCTTAAGCTGCAGGATCTTGTATGAATTAAAATTACAGGGATTTTCCAGTATTCCTGATTTCCTGAAAATAGACTCGTCAGTAGACGGTCCCACATTTTGACCTGTTGTCTGAAACATAATATGCTCCAGAGGAGGTTAGTTGTGTTGCATTAGTTACGATGGTGATGTAGCCAGACAAGAAATTAACCAACAATGAAAGGGAAAAGGTTCAGTAAACTTGTTTGGAGAAAAGGTGTTCTGTTTCCTCTGTCCTGTTTCTCAATTCATCCACAATTGTTTGTTCTGTCTGTATATCGTAGAGTTTATTAATTTTGAGAAGACCAGCAGGTCCATTGGCACACAGATGACAGAAGTATATTTGTTACTTACCCAACATGGACTGGGGACTGACAACTGTCAGACAGAGGCCAGGAAGTTTTATCCTGCACCAGGAACAAGGGAGAGGCCTTCCTCATATTGGAAATGTAATGCTTTTAAAGGTGATGATTTGACCCAAACTGTGTTTCCAGGTGTTGAGGTGTCAAATAGTGCATGTGGGGAACAAAAAAAAACAAAAAAAAACTGTTGTCTCTGCAGAGGAAAGTATGTGAAATCTGAAAACTTTCCTTGAAAGGTATCACTCGGGTCAGCATCAACTGGGGCTGAAAATAAAAAAAGAAATGTGGACGGAATACAAAGTGAGCCTCTGTACACGCCCTTACTTTAAGTTACATTTCTACTACTAGCACAACACACCTGAATTCATTCATTCATTCATTTATTTTCTACCGCTTATCCTGTGCAGGGTCGCAGCTTATCCATGCGTCATTGGGCGAAGGCGGGGTACACGCTGGACAAGTCGCCAGTTCATCACAGGGCTGACATATAGAGACAAACAATCATTCACATTCACACCTAAGGGGGATTTAGAGTAACCAATTAACTTAACCCCTTTGTTGCATGTTTTTGGACAATGGAAGGAAGCCAGGGTATCCAGAGAGAACCCACGCAGTCACCAGGAGAACATGCAAACTCTGCACAGAAAGGCCCTGACCTGATAATTGACCCCAGTAGCTTCTTGCTGTGAGGCAACACTGTGCTGCCCACACACCTGAATCTTCAAGCAAATCTATTGGTGGTTTAGTTGGATTGTGGGTAATTGAGGTTCCAGGTTTTGACATAGAGACAAAGAGAAATTACTGGAGTGTAAAATTTGACATGGTTCAGTTGCATCCATGTTTCATCCACAGTGGGCCTGTCACTGGTATTGCGCAATGTGCCTCACTAAACCAGTGGAGTACTGTTTCAAAAGCAATTCTTCCTCTGCCACTTTCATTCTTTTTGTACCTAAACAAAAGCCCTCTCAGACATCGGACACAGACAGGTAAATTATGGTAAACAAGTGTTGCTCAGATTTTTACAGTCTTGTGCCAAGAACAACAGAGTTGGACCCAAATGCAGATTTAGAAGGCAGGCAGAGGTCTAAATCAGTAGTCAATCTATTCATTTTAACAATTTCAACAAAGCCTGTGAAAACATCCACAAAGCAGTGCAGAGTCAGAACCAGAACCACACCGGAACCACATTATTTATTACTTGCCTTTATTTAGACTAGAAAATAATCAAGGGTTGTCCCTCATCTACAGTAATGTAAGCAAAAAAAAAGAAAAAACAATTGAAGCAGGTCTGCAAATAATGTATATAAAAATAATATGATAATATAAAAATAAAAAATCTGTTAAAACAGGTGCAAACAGATTCTTGTAAGTAAGAATAAATAATCAAATAAGTATTTGCAAAGACTAAGGATATCTTTGAAGAAGGTTGAAGTTTATTGGGAACAAAGTAGATTTGGTGTTTAGATCCCAGCGAAGGGGTTGATCTCCTGCCCTGGAAGGATCTCATCCAGGAGATCAACAAAGGAGGCGGTGTGAAGGTTAGGAGCTTTCCGTCTGAAGAATACTTACCCCCAGAGCCTAGAGACTAGTTATTTTGAAGAATGGAGCTCAATGACCTCAGGAAATGGAACATTCTGATAATATAGTTGATAGTAGAGTTTGATTTGGGATAGCCAGGTGTCCATGGTTTAGATGGTGAAGGGGTATCAGTCGGTTACGAATTTGACAGCTTACATGTGATAGGCTACAGGAAAAAGTAGAGCACGGCAGGCTGTGAGCTGATAAGGAGAAAATGGTGTTGTGAAGCTTACAGAAAGGAACCTGTTTGGGATTTAGATTTGTGATAGATAAACATTTGACTTGTTAAATATGAGTTTCAGACAAATACGACTTTTTTTAGATGTTTTAAATAAGAACTACAACTTACAACTAAAAATGATCTCCCTCACTAATTTCGCCAGCCATTACTCAATTATTCAATCAATCACTTAGAATAACAGTATACATGGATCAGAACCACAGCTGCCCCTCATCGCTGCATGGTTTGCACATTATGCCAAAGCTCACCGACCTTGGGGGATGATAAAGCTCTGTTCCCAACTCCATGCTTCCACTCTGGGTTCCTTAATGTGTCATCCCCACCATGATTTAGTCCCTCTAACCTAAAACAAGCTTACCCTCATTTCATATACTGCCAAAACAACAACAACAACAAAAAAAACTTATCCTTATACTATCCTATGGCGTGGTCTTGGTTAGTAAACAAAAAATCAATCATTTAATCAAATGATTGGTAGTAAATGTTGCTGTGTGGAACACAGAGATACATAAACCTTGCAAAATTGGTGCATGTGGTGTTGTCTTCTCTTCTTTCACCCTCTGAGCTTCTGTTTGTGGTGTTCAGTGTACAGAATTGACCCATTTTTTGGTCTTTCTATAACAATATAGAAATAATCACTTCACTGCAATGTGCTGCATCTCCAAGCTTATTATTGACTGAATTTAGGGGCAAGCAGCTTAAGTGGCCGTGAGTGAGTTATTTTTTATTTATTTAAGCCACCAAATGTCAGCGCTCTTCAGTCATTTTAGGCTCACTCTTGTGATATGCAGTCTAGTCTGGCCCTTTTTATTATTATTTTTTTTGTGAAACATAATTATCAGAAGAAAAAAAAAGGCACAATTGCACTTTTTGTGGATTCAACAGATAGCGGCGGCTGATATACAGGAAGTCACTTTGTCTTACTAATGGATGATAATTATAATATTTTCTAGAGAATTATGTGTACAATAAAAAGCCTGCCACTAAATGCAGTTCAAAGAAATTTTTTTATATTGTTTTGTTTTTTTCTCAGCACGCTTGGAATATTACAGGAATATTTTCAAAACATAAAGACAACAGTCTTGGTCCTGTAATTTTCTCATTGGTTGGACTTCTGTCAGTCTACATAAACCACTAACCTTTTGACCTCACAGTCCACTGAATCCTTTTCTTCACCATATTGATTTTAATTACTTTTAAATTTTTAAATTTCTACAGCATGTCTTCATGCCAGGGAGCAAAGACTCCTGCACTAGATGTCTGTTTAAATGAATTTCCCTCAACTTTTCCTTCAACTTTGGTGAACTTGAGACTTTAAGGCAGTTTAGACACATTTTAAGTTGAAACAAGTACTTTTGTAAAATTTAAATAATTTTTACGCATCTCCCTCTTTGTTAATTGTATTTCATCCTAAGACATATATTGGATTTTGTAACAGACGTAATTTTGAAAGCCAGTAGTGAGAAACATGAGAAAAGGAGCAAACACTGTCACTCTCAGAACAGATCGCGATGAGAACAACGTATTAAAATGATAATGGAGTTCTTGGTGTTGTCTCTCTACCCTGCTTGTCCTTTCATGTACTGCAACATTACATCATGTGACATTTTGTTGAACAATGACACAACTGTCATATTGTCCTTTGTTTCAGTCCCAGAGTGAGCAGTGCTCATCTGGCCTGTTCTTTGTGTTTTCCTCAGTTCCTCCCTCCATCATCAAACTGAAGGAGCCAGAGCGCCGCCATGACACGTGTATAGAGTTCACTGTTCGAGGTTCACCTCATCCAGCCTTACGGTGGTTCTATGGAAATAAGGTAAGTTTTATTCATATGTCTGTGGGACTGTAGATTTCCTAAATTATTCTTTGCTCAAGTTTTATTTCATGCTCTTCAATGTTTTTGTACCTGTGCAATATTACCATCTGCACAATAGGGAAGCAAAAACAGACAGAAAGTATGAAACTGGAGCAGCATTTTTGTTTTCATTAAATGTATTCATGAATTACACTGTATATATGGAAATTAAAATAAAAGACATTTGTAATTCTTTGACAAGCAATGATTTTGTATTTACAGTTTGTAATTTTCAACTGAACTGTGCCTGATGGAGAAATGTAGTGGTTTGACATCAATCTTCAATGACAAACACCAAGACACAAAAAGATATCACTGGCGGTATTTAATCATTCATTATTCGGTTCCTTTGTCTGAGCAAACTGTCTTGCCACTGGACCTAGCTAAATTGTCCACCAATACGAGCGAAAACTGGATCAACTGATGCTTTGTCCAGGGTTCATTCAGTTGCTCAGGTGCTAACGCTCGTGCTAGATTGTCATCAAACAGTGGCGTGGGCTGCTGTCTGTAGAAAATAGCGATACTGTCTGCACGGTTAGCCTAAACGAGTGGTAACACTCCTCTTCGGCCTCACATTAGCTTAACAGCTAATAAGTCCTGCCAGTGACCATGGCTGCAGGTCATGCTCCCACTAAAGCAGTAGAGACTACACAGACCCAATTCTGTCCTTGTAATAAAATTTTGAGACACTCACCAAATGTGTGTGATTTGCTTCTGGCCTGAAACACACCCAGGCAGCCATTGAGTTTCTGGAGGAGTGGACACATTGCAGCCTGTTCGCCCTCAAAGTGCTTCATCGCTGTCTGGCCTTTTTGACGAATTTTTCTGGCAGCGGCCCTCTGAACTGACTGCTCCTGACTGCTCCTGACCTTGGAGCGGCTCTGATGGAGGTATCGGGTGAAATGGCGGATGATGACTCGGACAGAAGTTAAGAGCTCATCATGACTGATGAGGATAAGGACAACAACTCTTTGCTTGCCTGGCTGGGTTGAAAAACCCCAACCTTCCATGGTGGTTCCAACAGGTGGCGAAGGGTCAGGGTCTCCGTTGCTGGACCTGGACCTGCAGGTTGTGTGCAAACGTGCTGCTGCTAAGCTTAAGATACAGTGGCCTGAGGTTCAGCTGGAGGCGCCTACGTCCCATTATGACGGTAAAATGCTTCCTAAGGTGAAGAAGACAGGCAAACAATTCCTGCATGTTTTCTTTCCAGACTTACTGGAGGAGTTTACTGTCTCTTGGTGCAATAAGCCTCATAGAGAGAAGCACTCTGTGGCAGGTTGCTCAGTACTCCACTGACAGGGCATGGAGACACATGGTTTCCGCGGTATACCCCCAGTTGAGCCCGTGGTGGCTGCGCACCTCCACCCGAATATTTCCCTGTCTACACAGGGATTGGTCTTCAACAACAAAGCAGACTGGTTACAGTCAAGTCTGATGCATAAGGCGTACAAGGCCGAGCTGGAGGAGGAGATGTCAACTTCTTCCGAGCCAGGGCTGTGGGAGGAGTTGTGTATTGTTACCGACCATTGCCTCCACCTGCATAAGATCACAATCCATTTGCAAGGCAGAGCCACAGGTGTGATGGTTCTACAAGAGAAAACCTGCTGGCTGAATCTCACTACCCTGTCGACTAAGGAAAAGGAGGACCTCCTTGACACCCCCTATCGCCCCAATGGTTTTATTCAAGGTATTTCCTCATTCCCAAGAAAGAGGACCATGCCACGCGTGCAATCTTAGATCTCAGGGATCTAAACAAGTACCTGAGGTTCAGGATGCTAACTCATGCATAACTCCTGCATTTCTTGTGTCCAGGCAATTGATTCACATCAGTCGACCTCAAGGATGCTTATTTTTAGATCCCCAGGCAGTATCACAGGCAGTATCTCCGGTTTGCCTTTCAGGGGATGTGCTACAAGTACCTGGTCCTTCCCTTTGGTCTCTCCCTCAGCCCTTGGGTGCTTGTGAAATGCACAGAGGCGGCAATGGGTCCACTCAAGAGATGCTGTGTCTGCATTGCAAAGTACATAGACAACTGGCTTTTTGCGGCTTCCACCCAACAGTAGGCAGCAGGGCACACAAAGTTAGTGACAGACCACTTGATGGGTCTGAGCTTCAGAATAAATCTGGAAAAGAGTGTACTCGTTCCCTCTCAGACTATCTCTTTCATAGGTGTGCTAGTGGACTCAGCTATTGCCTATAGGTTGACAGCAGAGAGATCACAAACACTCAGAGACTGCTTAGCACTCTTTTGTCGGGGGAGGCTTGTGTCTTTTGGACTTTTCCAGAGCGTGTTGGGGCTGATGGCCTTGTCCTTGATAGTAATCCCACTAGGGCGTCGGCACATGAGGGGGACCTCTTGTCAGGTTTGACCTCTTGTCATCTCTTGTTTTGCCACTTCATGAGGGGGGCACTCTATAGGCTCCCAGTTTCTAAGCCGTTGGCTCCACTCTGGGACATTCGTACTGTGCTGGACGTTCTTGTAGATCTTCCTTTTGAACCCCTCCAGCAGGTGGATCTGAAGATGGTATCTTTGAAGGCGGTACTGTTGTTGTCACTAGCCTCAGCCAAACGAAAAAGCGAGATTCCTGCTCTTTCAGTACAACGCTCGTGTAGGTAGTTTTCCTCTGTGTGCACGAGGGTGACTTTTGAACCCAATCCTGCTTTTATTTCCAAGGTGTTGGGGTCCTGCGCCCCTATTGACTTGATGTCTTTCTCTCCTCCTCCTTTTCCTACGGGGGAGAACAAACGACTGCACCTGTTGTACCCAGGGCGTGCGTTATGCATTTATGTTGACAGGACCAAGGGCTTCGGGAAGAGCGATCAGCTCTTTGTGTTTTGGGAGAACAGCCGTTTGGGGTTACCAGTGTCTAAGCAGCGGTATCTCACTGGGTTGTGGAGGCTATTGCACTAGCTTATGTTTCTAGGGGGCTTGGTGCCACCTGGGGGTCTGCATGCGCATTCCATCAGGGGCCTCTCCAGCTCCTGTGCCTTCTTCAGGTGGGTCTCCATTCAGTAGATTTGTGCAGAGGCCAGTTGGGCTTCCCCTCACACCTTCGACAGGTTTTACAGGCTTGATATTGCAGCACCTATTTTAGCCCAAGTGGTGTGACTTAGTCTGGGTGAGGTCCTCCTCATGACAGTTGGCTCCTGTTACATCTCCCCAGCACTCTGGGAGTCAGTATGTCCCGATATTAGACACAAAAGGAATGCCATGAAAGATGACTTTAGGTTGCTTGCGTAACATCGGTTCTCTGAGTAGTATGAGTGAGTGTCTCACCAAACCACCCTCATTGCTTGTTCGTGGGTGGCTTGAGATGGATTATTGTTTTTGAATAAGGAGTGACACAGCATCGGCATAAATATAAAAAATAGGGAAGTGTAAAGAGAGCAATTGTACAAAAGTGTGCTACAATAACAAAATTTAATTGATGAAAAGAGAAAAGAAAACCAAAGACAATACATAACTCTCAAGGCCTAAATTAATGATGCATTTCTGTTGATAAATAATATTGTGGAAATAGTCTAGTGCAGATGTTCACATTTGTGCTCAGTCAGTAAGTTACAGAAGCACAGAAATGAAATCAGCACATGAACTTATTTTATGGTATCCAAAATAATAGTAATATTTATCACTATTTACTATTTTTGATTAATAGTTGTATAAGCTGTGTCATAAAATAATTACATTTTTAAAATATCAGGATGTTATTTCAGGCAGAGGTAGCATCCTGATTTCCTACAATCTGAAATGAAAGATCATATTTTAAGTTGATGTGTTTATTAAGATAATTAATTTTGATTCAATGATAAAATTAAATGATCAGAAGTCTTGGTGTTTCTTCTGAAGGTAACCGGACTTCCTTTAGTTTCTTGACGACATTTCACCTCTCATCCAAGAGGCTTCTTCAGTTCTAAATTTCTGGTAGGGAGTCCCGAGTTTTTAACCTTGTGGAGGAATGATCAGAACAAAATTCACATAAACTATCAGGTAAAGTACTGAGTGAATCTGAAATGTGATACATTAATTTAGAAAGTATAAGTGGTTAAAAAAAATGTGAATGTATCTATGAAGTCCATTCTGTTTTGGAATTGATCATGGCACCACTCTTAATTTGGTGTAATGTTTTCCTGTTCAGGAAATCACCCACACTGAGTATGTACGTCCTGATATGGATATTTATCAGGACTACATAGAGGGCTGCCTTACCTTCAAAAACCCAACACACCACAACAACGGAAACTATACTTTAGAGGCCACCAACTACCTGGGGTCAGCAATCAGCACCGTGTACGGACACTTCCTTGACAGGCCTTTTGATGGTAAGTCTGGACTCTGCTTTCCTTGTGATTCTATGTTATTTACATAGGTGTACATGTAGCCAACAAGAAAATGCTCAATTGCTTCAAGCTCATTTTGGGACAAGGTCCTGGAAATACATTACACACCCTGCACAATGCAGTTATACTATATGAAAATCCTATTAATGGTGTCCATCATTATGTCAGCAAATGTGCTGTCACATCTCAAATAGGAGCACTCACCCTTTAAATAAAAGTTCCTGTATCTGTCCCTTTATTCAAATGTGAAACAAAATGTTTGTTTTTTTTTTGTTTTTTTTTAATTCCTGATCATCCAAGCTTTTCTTCAAATCCATCCAGTGCTCTTGCTGTTTCAGCTGAAGTCAACTGGACCTCTTGTCGTTCCTTGAAGACGTTTCTCCTCTCATCCAAGAGACTTTTTCAGTTTTAGATTCCTGGTAGGGAGTCCCCAGTATTTAACCTTGTGGAGGATCCTTCTCACTTAGTGTAGTGGGCAGAGGGTACAATGCCCCGCCCCCAATCTGTGTGACCCAGATCCAGCCACCATCAGGTGGGTTGTCACTCCCCCTGGTCATGTGAGTCGCTGGTATCAGATGAACCTAGGTGTGAAGTTTTCTGGGGAGGGATTTCAAAACTGCATTATATGTGGCAGACAGCTAATGTCTGAGGCCTCCTCCTTGACATAGATGGCCTCCTTTACTCCTCTCTCAAACCATCTAACACATGCATACTCTTATCCTAAAAGGAGTGTCCCTTCTCCTTTAAATGTAAGTGGACTGACCTGGAGGACTGAGAATCTCCACAGACATCCATCCAGTACGTTTTGTGTTATCTTCCTAAATGACAGAAAAACAAATGCACGGACCTGAAAACACGTAACACATCTGCAAAGTCACTGCTATTGGGAGCTTAAGAGGTAAACCAAGTTTGAAAGGAATTGTCTAAAACTGTAGACCTTAGTATGCTGACGGACAGACAAATGCTGGTAAAAATTTACATTGAGAGCATCCTGTAGTCATGTCTATGTAAACTGACATAGCAGGCTAGTCTGCACTATGTTCTTATATTTAACAGCTCCACTTACTTTCTACAAAGTAGAACGTCGATTAGAATCATATTATTAAAAAAAGAATTAAATTTCTTTCATCGGGCCCTTTATCCACATCTTTACCTACATGTGATGTTTTTTTTCTTTGGCCCATTCCCCATCTTTGCACCAAATTTTGTTAAAGTTCAGTTTTGTGTATTCCTGCTTACCAAAAAAACAAATGCAAGGACCTGAAAATGTAACCTTGTGTAATGTAAGTCTAGTACCAAAAAGAAAAAGAGCAATGTGTTAGATTGGAGTTCTTTCCCTGAGCGTCTGTTCGCCAGCTGCACGACCTCATAAAGAGTGAAGAAAAATGGATGGAGCAGAGAAGCCCTGGACGAAACGCTTCTGCAGTCTGCAACAGTTATAACGTTCTATGCATCGTTTAGCAGCACAGTGACCCAGAACATAATGCAGAATCTGCATAATGTCCTAAACCGCACTCCATCTGTGTCAGGAATTAGAAATTAATATTCATGTGCTTGGTTGAGATTGAGGAGTTTTGCCAAGAACTAGTTGATAGTCGTGGATCAGACTTGCTTCTTACCTGCTGAGACATAAACACGACTTCTGGGGGTTGTACCAAGGAGTTGGAGGTGGAGACTCCATAGATTTGACTTGATCCAGTATATTTAATTGAACTAGGATGTGGGAAATTTAGATGCCTGTTTAAACCACCTGAGCTCCTCATCACTGCTTGTGTCACTGGCGTATTGTCCTGCTGGTGGTACACCGGGCAGTATCTGGGGAGTATGATGTGATTATTAAACATGCACCATAATTATTGACTGATTGACTTAGCTTTACATCTATAATTACTGCAATTGACAAGTTAACCGCTAAAACACTAGCCTACAGGGACTGTGCCAGCAACGCTCAGTCCCAATAGCTGACTGAGCTACTACATACAATTTGTCTGCTAACAGACAAAATACAGTAAGACACTTTTTATCATTGATTCGCTGATTTTGCATAGCAGGCCTTAATTTATCATCTGCTTTAATTGTAAATAGTTTGGCATATTAAAAGAGTGAACACTGTGGGACCCCAGAGATGAGCTCTTCTGAGCAGAGCTCAGTTCCGCTAAGAAGAACCATGACTGCACTGTTTGATGAAGCTGCAGCTCAACTTGTTTAAATGCACAGACATATTTATGACATGTCTTATTATCAGACAGGAGTACGCTTGACAAAATGAATAATGTTGTTATGGAAACACATTGATTAGCTCCCCTTGAGGACTGAGATCAGTTTCCTCCATTATTGAAGTGCATGAGTGTGTATACCAGGGCTGTGCTGAACATAGTCACAAAACCGCATGGACTATACTGCAAGTGTATCAGTGTTTGAAGCAAATAAAAAATGTAAATATAATCAGGAAGATCGACATTGTGTCCAGCTATCGTTTTTCTCCTCACTCAACCTGAGGCCAGGTCTAGCCACAGTGCTCAATTTCCATGGGCACAAGAGTTTCTGTATGATGTCAGCCTCTTCTCGGCAGTGCTCTGACTTTGTTTGTCCTGGATCATGTCGTGGAAAAACCTGATTTTATTTACTCAAAGTGTAAATGAGATGTAAAGAATCCTATGTTTATACTGGATGTAAAGTTATCTGTTATGTCTACATGCATTTTACATTATTAAAGTTTTCCTTCTTTAACTATTGTCTTTTAGCCTGTTTGGCTTTAATATCCTGATACGTACACTCAAACATGCGTGTGTTTACTGTAGGTCCGTGTCTTACACTGTCTTCCCCGATTCTTCCCCTTTCACAGGTCCAGAAACAGATTATGATTATGGTAAGTGTTCAAGTTTATCATTGAGAACATGACCTGAAATCACACAACCTGGCTGTCCTTGTGAGATAGTGTTAGAATGTTTAAGAAGCTTTCTGGGGAAATGGAAGAAAACTGAACGGGAACCTTATCCACAAATAAATACTTCGTAATATATTGGAAGCTTAAAGCATCTTTTTTTTTCAACTCGTTTTGAGTTCAGTTAGCTATTTTGAAATATGTAGTTGTTTAAGACCTTCTTGTACCAAGTTTGTTTTAATATTTAACACTTTGAGTGTGAAATGTGTTTTCTGTGTATGCAATGGTTATAGATAAAATCGCAGCATTAAATAAACCCAAAACATTAACTGAATTTCTGAAGGTCTATAGGTACTTAAAATTACAAATAGGTGGATGAAAGAAATATTGGATTTAAAGTACATGAGTGAAGTGTGTAATCAGTGAATTGTTAAACCTTGTAATTTTATGTTTTTTACAGAAAAACCTTTCTCTGGAAAAAATATATATATATACTCAAATAATGTGTAACCAGAGCCAAAAGTCCACTTATCCATCAAATCTGAAAATGTTCAAATTATTTGCTAATCCATCACCATTTATTAACAGTATTTACAGGATGCTACTGTATCTATATTATATTGCTTTTTACCTGTTTTGTTATTAATTTGTTATTATAAGTTGCCATGTTGGGGTTTTTTTTCCTTATTATCTTGTTTTCTCTATCCCTGCTAGTCTCTGAGAGACAAAACTAAATGTTGTTTTGTCAAAGTTCAAAGGTTAAATATTATTTATGTAGCACATTTGAAAAACAGCTCCCAAGTTCTGTTGTGACAAATAAAGTGTAATGTTCTGCCAATTCAGTGAAAAATAAGATGGATAAACATTTCTTTTGTACATTTTGAATTACATGCCTGACATGTAAAAGATTGTTAGCCTTATTGAATTTTTCTCACATTTGTTTTTTCTACAACTGTCAGTCCGCCACTTAAGCCTGTAAGAAAATATCAATGACAATAATATCTCTTGTAGCTCTCATAGCGCTCATTATTTATGTGTATGTTTAAATGAACTTATTAATTGAAGCTATTTAAAAACATATGTATCACTCTATTCTTTTCACAAAAAATTTAGTTATGAGTCTCTCAAGTCCTTGTGTCTGCAGCTCTTTTACGACACTATGTTTTCATTACTGATTTGAGAAGCTCAGTAGTTCATCTTCTGTCATGACATCAGACTGCCTGTACAGTTTCCAGAACATTTTTCAAACCCAGTCTGTGTGTTCTTTTCTCTAGTAACGCCGACTGCAGAGACTCACAAACCTGATGAAGACACTTTTGGGGTGAGTGCCTAAAAAATTAAACATGTTGAAGGCTTGGTTGCCATGTTGGTTTGTGTTTTGGGGAAAAAGAGCTAAAGCTATTGTTGCTAAGTTGTGATTTGAATTGCTTTTAAATGGTATAAATTAACTCCAGGCCAGTTCTTGTGATCTGGTTTGCATTAATTGGGATTAGTTTGAGTCATGGATAATCAAAAATCAATCTCATTTTGTGAATAATGAGATGAAAAGATGGAGTTACTTCTTATTGAGGTACTCAAAGGATTTGAAGAAAACTGAATTAAGCCAATACATGAAAGAAAAAGAGGGGTACGTCTTTTGCAAGGAAATCTTCTTGAGTAGAATTTAGTAAATAGTCTGGTCAACAGTATCCCCAAACTTTTTTTTTTGGTCATTTTTTGGTTATGTTTTGTTTAGTTTCTTTTTTTTCCATTATGTTTGACTAACCTTTGTGTTTTTGTAGGTTTCATTCATCTTAGTCTGTTAAGTTCTGACTCTGACAGTCCCAGCAGTAATGTCTAGTGGGTCAGATGTATTAGTCTGGGGTTTTACAGTCTCTGGTCTCTGCTGAGTCCACATGGATGTTTTACCTTTGCTGCCCACAGATGCTACCTGCCTTTGACAGAGCCCGATGAGGCTTCTCTGTTCAGTCATCTGTCAGTTCCCCACGGACATGTATCCACACTGTGCTCGTTTTCAAGTTTCTATTTTTATTTCAGCCTCATGCTTACTAATCTGTTTATTGGCAAGAATGTCCTAAAGTATCTGATGTTAAATATACGCTGATATTAAAAATAATTTTCTAAAAAAAGAATTAAACACATAATAACATACTAGTAAAAGCAAACACTGTTTATACTATCGTTAAGATATTTATCATATCATCCTGATCAATATTCAAACATGTTTTGAGTCAGAATCTTTTTTTTTTAACTGACTGTCAATAAAAATAAACTACTTTGGCTACGATGCAGCATTTCATCTGCAACATAATTAGTATCAAGTTCTGAAATACATTTTCAAAGTACAATATTATCTCCAAAATGTAGTGGATTGGAAGTTTAAAGTAGCCCAAAACCTAAAAAATGTACTCAGGCACAAAACTTGACTTTAGTTACATTCCATCACTGCAAAATTCATAATATGGCCTCTATAATATCATGCCAATTATAGTGCAAGTAGTTCTTTTATTTTTATAGTATATCTTATTTGTCTTTCAAACATGTGCTCTACTATAAACTGAGGTACTCTAATTTATTACCATACTGTGGAGCTATTCTAATTAAAATGTTTAATTTGCAAATAAATCATTCCTTATTTTAATGAATAAGTAATGATTTAGGAATGTTAATAACTAAAGATAGGAACGACCCTTATTTGTAATTAATTTATCAATTACAACATTTAGGAGCTGCTTTAGTTTAAAGATGGATTGTAAATTGTACAGCGTATCTGGTTTGCAGGATGGTGAAAGCAAAGCTTGCAAGGGTTTTCTGTGAAGATTCTCAAGCATTCAGGTCATGGTAGTCTTGCTAGGGTTGTATGGCATGGTCCAGCCAGTCCAAAAAATAACCTTAATTATCTATTACATAAATATGCCTGGATATGGGGATAATTAAACCCACAACACAAATCTTCTTTTTTTTTACATGTCAATATACACACCAGGTTCAATTTTGTGTCCTACAAATAAGCTGAGATGGAAAGTTAATATGTACACTTCACGGTAAAATTTGATCCAAACTTAGGCCTGACTAGTTCCCTCTGAACACCAGATTTGATGCTGTAGCTAGCACCTTTCTGTACCAACATATAAAGTTTTCAAGCAAACTTTAACTACATCTTCATTGTAGCCCATCTTCTTGGTGATTTCAAGCCACATGTTGTCCTTGACTTGAATGTTCAGGTAATAGTTGTGTGTTTATCATCCAAAATTGGCTGTAGTGACACCACATTGATAAGATTTTCCCTCATATCGACCGAGAGGTGACATCAGCTGAAAAAAAAGATTCCATTGGGTATATATGTGACAGTAGTACTGAATTTGTCTTCTACTGTAATGGACACATTCTTTGTTTTGCAATGTGGAAGCTTGTCAATTCACACATACACTGAGCAGCCATAGCATTAACACCAATGACAGTTGAAGTTGGTAATATCGATCCCCTGTGTTCTGCTCTGATACTGTTGATCCTGGTGGTCATGTGGTTATTACTTGACACAAACCACCTGCGGCAAATATCCTTGAATACCAAGCATAACCCACATTAGAGTAGGTCTCCCAGCTGGATAATGCATGCTGGGACACACAAAAAACCCCAATGTGCCTGGAAAATGATTATCCTTGGAGGTCCCATTGTATAAGAGACTTGGCTTTTACCTGACAAGACATAGTCAAATGACCTATAACAACTAACTATTTATGTGTTTAAATTGTGTGACATGATGATCAACATATTTTGGTATATTGTACCAAAGAAAAAGAATTGTAACAGAAGAGGACAAGAAAATATGAACATTTGGCTCCATTATTGAGTGTTGGGAGCAGAGGGAGGCAATCTTAATTCAGCCTTTTCTTATCCTCCATTGACTCCCAGCCATTTATTTCTATCTGCTGAAATCCCCTGGTGGCTGCTGAGCCTGAGAGTCATGTAGAAATGTAATTTAGTTCATCTTTTTCCTGTAATTGACTGGGAAAAGATAAATGTAAAGGCTGAGGTGGCGGAGGTGTTTGTGTGTGTGTGCACGTGTGGGTCTGAATGTTCTTTGCCTCTACGAACTGCCTGTATTCAGGCATCTTTGAATCCAAGTGTAGGACAAACAAATATGTTGTCATATTGAATAATGGATGGAAAATATGAATCAGGAGGCTGCAGTGATTCATTACACTGTGTAATATGTAATGATTCTGAGCAGCGGTGCAGCCATGAAACAAACAGTTTGTCCTAATGACAGTATAATGATCATGCAGTAATTAAATCAGCTTCCATCCCCTTTGGAGTATGTGCAAGGGAAATTCAATATTGCTCTATCTGTAAATCATAACATTTCTTATGTGCAATTGATGTGAATACTCTGTAGGAAATCACATTACAAGGGTTTAAAAGTATTTGATGTTTAAAACTGACAGTTTAACCTGAGGGTTTCAAAATTAACAAGCTTTTCATCCTCTGTATGACAAATATTTGTTTTGAAATTTATTGTGTCCAATTTTGGTGGCACCACAGGAAAGGGCAGACGGTCTTTGAGGACTACAAATAGTCCGATCAAATTTCTGGATCGAGGCTGTATCTTAAAGGGGAACAGTATTTTTCAACCTAAAGGCGTGTACAGAAAATCAACAGTCAGCTGTTGGAACATCTGTGAGCATCAGTTGCCCTAGTCTTTATGTTGTGTTATGCACCATCAAATCAAATCAAATCAAATCAAATCAAATTTTATTTGTATAACCCGAAATCACAATTTACACATTATCTCACTGGGCTTTGACAAACTGTACAGATGTGACATCCTCTGCCCTTAGACCCTCGAACCGGGTGAGGAAAAACTTAAAAAACCCTAAACAGGGAAAATAAGAAACCTCAGGAAGAGCCACAGAGGAGGGATCCTTCTTCCTAGGACGGACAGACGTGCAATAAATGTCACTTGTACAGAACACAAAAACATGATAACAACAGTTCATTTAGAATGTATAAAACATCCATGAGTCCCAGAGTCTGTGGATTCTATGAGTCCGGATGTATGGAAAGTCTAGTGATCCAGACGCAGGTGGACTCTGTTGGTCCAGGAGTCATTGTACTCCATGTAGGAAGATCTGGGTGTTGCTGAGTCCAAGAGTATGTAGAATCTGTAAATCCAGGGATATGTGAAGTGTAGTGGTCCAGAAGCAGGTGTAGTCTATTGATCCAGAAGCCATTGTGATCTGTGGGTCCCGATTTGCACTTGGAAATCCAGCCTAGGATCCAAGTCACAGGATCCAAGTCACAGGATCTCCTTTCCTAATGTGGCCAGGGGGCATCAGGCAGGACCACAGCAGCACCTCCCACCGCGACCTAGAAAAACCTGCAGGATGGTAAAGCACAACGACTCCGGGGAAGAAGTAAAGTTAGTGTAAGGATATGGACATTTACAGGAGCAGAGAAGGAGTCGGAGTCAGAGGGGGGAGAGAAGAAAGCTCAGTGAATCATGGAGTGTTCCCCCAGCAACCTAAGCCTATAGCAGCATAACTAAGGGCTAGATAGGCCAGCCTTAACTATAAGCTTTATCAAAAAGGAAGGTTTTAAGCCTACTCTTAAAATCAGAGAGTGTGTCTGCCTCCCGTACCAAGACTGGAAGATAGTTCCACAGGAGAGGAGCTTGATAGCTGAAAGCTCTGCCTCCCATTCTACTTTTGGAAATTCTTGGGATCACCAATAACCCTGCATCCTGGGAGCGTAAGGTTCTGGATGGGCGATAGGGTACTATGAGCTGTTCAAGATAAGATGGTGACTGACCATGAATAGCTTTGTAGGTGAGAACAAGGATTTTAAATTCTATTCTGAATTTAACTGGGAGCCAGTGCAGAGAAGCCAGTATGGGGGAAATATGGTCTCTGATATTAGTTCTAGTCAGTACACGCGCTGCTGCATTTTGGATTAACTGAAGAGTTTTTAAAATTTTGTTAGGGCAACCTGAAAATAAAGAATTACAGTAGTCCAGCCTGGAAGTAACAAACGCATGAACTAGTTTTTCTGCATCTTGTTGAGACAGGATGTGCCGGATTTTAGCAATGTTACGGAGGTGAAAGAAGGCGGTCCTTGAAATCTGTTTAACATGTGATTTAAAAGACAGCTCCTGGTCAAAGATAACACCCAGGTTTCTGACAGTGGTGCTGGAGGCCAAGGCAATGCCATCCAGATTAACTATGTTGCTGGATAATGAGTCTCTAATGTGTTTGGGGCCCAGCACAATGACTTCAGTTTTGTCAGAGTTTAACATTAAAAAGTTATGAAACATCCAGTTTTTAATGTCCTTAAGACATGACTGTAGATTAGCTAACTGATGGGTTTCATCTGGCTTCATTGATAAGTATAGTTGTGTGTCATCTGCATAACAGTGAAAATGTATGGAGTGCTTTCTAATAATTTTACCTACAGGAAGCATATATAGAGTAAATAGTAATGGTCCAAGCACAGAACCTTGTGGGACTCCATGACTAACCTTGTCATATCTTGATGATTCATCATTAACATGAACAAAATTATATCTATCAGATAGGTAGGACTTAAACCATCTTAGAGCAGATCCTTTAATGCCAATTTGGTGTTCCATCCTCTGTAGTAAGATGTGATGATCGATAGTGTCAAAAGCTGCACTAAGATCTAATAAGACTAGTATAGAGATAAGTCCTGCATCAGATGCAGTGAGGAGGTCATTTGTAACTTTTACCAATGCCGTTTCTGTGCTGTGATGCTTTCTAAAACCTGACTGAAACTCTTCAAATAGACTATTATACTGAAGAAAGCCACATAGTTGTTTCGCTACTGCTTTCTCTAGAATCTTTGAAAGAAAGGGGAGGTTGGATATTGGTCTATAGTTGGCTAAAACTTCTGGGTCTAGGGTAGGTTTTTTTAGGAGCGGTTTAATTACAGCTACTTTAAATGACTGGGGCACATAACCTGTTACAAGGGATAGATTGATAATGTTTAGTAGTGGATTTCTAATTAGGGGTAAAACCTCTTTGAGCAACCTAGTAGGTATGGGGTCTAGTATACAGGTTGATGATTTAGATGAAGATAATGTTGTCGTTAGTTCCTTAAGGTCAATTGGATGGAAGCTTTCCAAACACACATCAGGACTAATAACAGCCTCTATAATTCCTGTTGCTGAACTGGAATCTGTGGAGTGTAGGATATTTTCTCTGATAAGTCTAATTTTATTATTGAAGAAGTTCATAAAATCATTACAGGTGAGGGCTCTAGGAATGCATGGTTCAATAGAATGATGGCTCTCAGTCAGCCTGGCTACAGTGCTGAAAAGGATCCTGGGCTTATTCTTGTTTTCTTCTATCAACGCTGAATAGTAGTCTTTTCTTGCTCGGCGAAGGGCCTTCCTGTATACTTTAAGGCTATCCTGCCAGGCCATGTGTGGCTCTTCCAGTTTAGTGGAACGCCATTTCTTTTCAAGTTTATGAGTTTTCTGTTTTAACTTGCGAGTGTTAAGATTATACCACGGAGCTAGTCTCTTTACTGGTTTTGTTTTCTTTTTAACTGGGGCAATGGAATCGAGTGAAGCACGTAGAGAGCCGGCAGTGAAATCGGCAAGGTGATCAAGCTGGGAGGGGCTAAATTTAAGATATGACTCCTCTGTTATTTTGGGATATGGCACTGAAATTAATGCAGAGGGAATAATTTCTTTAAAATTTTCAACAGTGTCCTCAGATATGCATCTGCTATAATAACTAGTGACTCTTGGTTTATAGTTGATGAGCAGAAATTCAAATGTTAGAAGATAATGATCTGATAAAAGCAGATTTTGCGCAGAGACATTTAAATGCTCAATTTCAATGCCATATGTCAGAACAAGATCAAGGGTGTGATTAAAAGTGTGTGTTGATTCTTGTACACACTGACAGAAGCCGAATGAATCTAATAGTGAGAGAAATGCCGTACCAAGGCTGTCGTTTTCAATGTCTACATGGATATTAAAGTCACCTACAATAATGACTTTATCTGTTTTGAGGACCAGAGCTGAGAGAAACTCTGAAAATTCAGATAAGAATTCAGTGTAGGGTCCAGGTGCTCGATACACTATAACAAACATAATTGGAGTTTTCATGGTTGGATCGGAAATGCTAAGAATGAGATTTTCAAATGAACTAAATTTTTGTTTGGGCTTAGGGTTTATTAATAGGGCAGAATTGAAAATGGCTGCAACTCCACCACCTCTGCCAGTGTCTCTGGGAATGTGTGTGTTAATGTGACTGGGAGGAGTGGATTCATTAAGACTTACATATTCGTCTTGGCACAGCCAAGTTTCAGTAAGGCAGAATAAATCAATATTGTTATCTGATATAAGCTCATTTATTAATACACCTTTAGATGATAGGGATCTGATATTCAAGAGCCCACATTTAAGTCTCTTTACTTTGTAAACTGCCTCATTAGTGGTGTTGATTTTTATTAAGTTCCTATGTGAACTCTTATTTGATTTAGTGAATTTAGTGAATTTATGTGGACGGGGGACAGACACAGTCTCTATGGGGTTGTAGGTGGATGACTCTAAAGGAAGCGCGGAGAAGCGTGTAAGACTGCAACTCTGCTTCCTGGCCTCAACTCTGAATTGTCAATTTGGCTGACTAATAGCCATCAGCACTGTTTCTCTCGTCAGTGTTTTTTGCAGTTAACCTGACGCTGATTGACCATGTTTAATTAATTCAATAAATAATTAATTGATTAATCAACATGTTGTATTGTTGAATTAGCACTTGGTACTAGCTGCTGATGTTGTTATGAAAATATACAGTATATATACGCTGAACAATATGCTATACAACACAACAACCTTGGGCAAGTCAAAACGTTAGAAATAAAGCTTTTTTTTTTTCTTTCTTTTTCATTAAGTACACTCAAAATGTTATTGCATATTTCCAGTAACGTAGATACTTACAGTGAAACACTGGTGTGTTTTTGACTCAATAACTGTAAAGATACTGCATAAAACAAATGTTTGTACAGACTTTGTTTTTCTTGCTTTTGTCTAATTAGACTTAGACTTTATTGTCCCAAAGGAGAAATTCTATTTCATACCTCTGAAACATTAAACAGTAAATACACAACATATACAGCACAGTGGAAAATATTCATTTTATACTCCAAAGCAACCTCGGGTACCTCCACCCTTGGGGCAGTGGGGTGTGGTGGATGTTCATTGGGTGTTTAATGTCTTGTTCTAATAAGTTTGCGATACGTCTAATGGCACATTGTTTAATGCTGTAAAGTTTGGTACTTCCTGTCATTGCACTTCAGACTTGACCATTTAATAGCCAACAGGGGGCTGTTTGCTCCCTGTTGGCTATTAAGTGCCCCCTTGGCATTGACTGGTCATATTTGGGGTGCACCGTTGAATTGTATAGTGTTGTCAAGCTAAACAGTCCCAGCAACTAAACTCAATGCTGGAGTAATTTTCAAAAAAAGATGGGTTTTTTAAAAAATATTTTAGAGCCTAAAAGACCAGGAAATAAGGCTTTCTTTGAAAATACCAGAGTTATCCTTTGATGCTCTTGCATAACTCCACATCCTGTACATCTGCAAATATTTGGTAACACTACTGCATTTTTTTCTGTACCCTTCCTGCCTGCAGGTTTCCATAGCAGTAGGTCTGGCAGGCTTTGCCTGTGTGATGCTGGTGGTTCTCTTTCTTCTCGTCAACAAGTATGGACGACGCACCAAGTTTGGCATGAAGGGTAAGAATTCCTGTGTCTTCCTGATGATTTTTCGCATCTTTAATCAGTGCGTGGCATTGGACTGACTGACTTGAAGGTGTGATTGGTAAGGAGCTGTGACAGTCAGTACTATAGCAAGTAGACAGATCAGCTCTGTTGCCTAGATGTTATGCATATGTAAAACTAATTTGCAACAGCAAATATGTCCATAACTGAAACATATTCATATTCAACATATTTAACATAACTATAAACATGTGTGGCAAGTTGTAAATATTATGATACACAACATATCAGCATCAAATATTGCAAGCTTGATATGGGCCTCTTTAATTCATCAAAAGGATAGTGTGCAATAATGATTGATAAGAAAAAAAAATATAGTAATGTAGTATAGTCCTACACTTAACAGTTTGATGCAAGATATGCAAGTACTCTACGGAATACTAGAAATGCAGATTCCCTTTGCAACATAAATGCAGTGTTTTATTTACTGTAATAAACATCATCTTAGAGCACAATCAGGGCAGCAATCATGCTTTTCCCTTGTAGTTACTGTTAAAAAGCCGTTGTCGATATATGTAATTTCTAGGATCGAGGATATTTTTGTATCACGCATAGATTCATGTCATTTCATCTTACTACCCTTCCTCTGTTGTTCATTTGTGTGAATTAGTCCTTGGTTTATATTTCCATTAGAGTCCAGTGTCTTTTTGTGTTGTGAAACTGTAATTCTTATGAGATACTTCTGACGTCTACTCAACTCCAATCATGTAATCGCCTACTGACTTAGCCCTGCCTACCAGACAACCCAAGATTACAAGCTTTTAAAAAGGCTGGCAAACTCCCACAGGATGTTCTGCCTCTTGCCTCCCCAACATCCTCCTGGCTCCCTGCAATGACTATTGTATAGCCTTTCCACATTCGGTGCGGTAGGTCCGTGGTGGTCATACGGCAGGCTGGTCATATGTAAAGAAGAGCGACACGGATGCCTAGTGATAGTTTGCTCGCCTTATATAAACTCGTAATCACAGGTAAGCAAGGTTATTTTTATTTGGATATTCAGTGGGCGATCATGATTGGAAGACATTAATATCCAAAGAGACCAATAGAGGGCTCTACCTCTGCCTATATCACAATTACATTCTGCTTCAATCACAAAGTGGTTTTTATTATATAATCACAAAGGATTAAAACTAAATAAATAGAACTGCTAGCAATTAAAAGATAATTAGATCAGTAGATAATGGATAATAAGAAGTTAATGAATTAATGAAAAGATTATTGATTAGTAGCAACTAATACCCCTTTTGTCCCAATTCAGAGCTTCGTCTTAAGACTGATCTTTAAATCTTCCAGACAGGTGGAGATGTCTCCACTGACAACAAGAAGTCGTACATTGTATCACAGAAGCCTCTCTTAAAAATATATAATCTCCAAGTCTGACAGATACACATAGTACATTCAATATTGCACATAAAAAGCATATATTTCCGTGTTTTTTAACTTCTCAGAAGAATGTAAGACATATCGTAAAAAAAACAGACACGATAAAAGACACCTTAAGATTAAAATGATGAGGAGCAGCTGGACACATTCACAGCCGGTTGACTCCTGTGGAGCCATTCGTATTGCCTCCCTGAGTGTTTGCAGACTACAGATGGTGAAACTAAACATGCCACAGAGCGCTCAGTAAACACATCGAGCTAACTCTCATGTGATGACTCATGCAGTCAATCCAAAAAGGCATAATAGAGCCAAAGATCCGGTACTGATGATTCAAGTCTTCACTGGAAGGAGCATACACATGTGACGTGCAGCGTCATATTTCTGTTTGTATTTGTTTAGGCAGCAAATATACATGTAGTGTGTGTAAGTAAGCATAAATGTCTGTATGGCTGGTGAAGAACAGCAGTCTGCATATTTTTCATGTCGGAAAATGGGGTATACAGATTGACAGCAGAACTTACAATGGACATCATCTCTCTGCAAAACGGGTAGTAGCCTGATTTGTTTCTCCATTAGTATTTATGATACACTTCAATCCGGATACAGTCCTTCGACTGGAGCCGCGACACTCTCAGTGATCAGAGGGATAACTGTGACTCAGGAGTTAAAAAAGTTGTCCACTGATAGCTGGATCAGTGGATTGATTACTCTCAAAGGCGGAGCCATCAGTACGTGAACGTGAATGTACTGTATATGTGAATATTACAATGAACATTTAAGACCTTATTAGATTTCAGTCTCTGCTACCAGTTTATGAATATATTTACTATATTTGTGAACGAGTATATGTAAGGCATTGTATAAGTTCACATCCTGTTTAATATAAACATCAGTAAAAATTTGATCTTATATTGTTGCTACTCAGAAATTGCTGGGCAATATGACCCTACCTTACAGTAATATTGATATCAGTGCTGTAGTAGTGTTGTGGGGGCAACTATGATATGTACATAATGAGATGTTCAATAAATAATCATCAGTAATGAGGATTTAATAACTGAAGTGATTGACGGCAATTATTAGAACAGGTAGAAAGAACACTGATGAGTTGATAAAATTTCATCATTTTACTTTAATACAGCCCTTTAAACCAATAATACCAGCTAAACAGTTAACAGTTAAATACATGAAGCCACTGGCAATATTCCTCTGAGGGTATAACAATTAATCTCTCTCCATTAACTTGGACATAACATGTGTAAAGATGTCTGCTTGTTATTTCTGTTAACTTGTAACAGGAAAAAAAGCTTGAAAGCTGCTGTTTGGTTGGATGAACTGACTATGTAAAGAACCCCGAGCTATATTTTTATAAGCTGCTGAACTGAAATACTGATTCAGAAATTCATTCCTGACATTCATTGTGTTGTTCTGTCTGCAGCTAGTGTTTTGATTAGTAATTAGCTGTGTTGAAATAATTAAATAAGTGTTCATCTTTGTTATTCAAAATGTTCTAACATTTTGAAATCAGCATTTTTGCTAATGGTGACTGCCAGCTTGTTGCTTTGTATTAAATCTCTGTGGTCTAACCGAATTACGAATTGTGAATCTGTTATCAGGGTAAAGGGCTTGTTGAAGTCCAAATGTCACAGGCATGTCTGCTTCATCTCAAAAGGAGAGGGAGGGAGAGAAAGAATACGCAACTACCAGCACTCTGTACATTCTTACAGGCGTTGTGTCTGTTTCAGCTTCTGGTTATATATTGTGGCATTGATTGTTTTCCCCTCCGGTGGATGAGGTTCGCAGAGTGTGATCTCTGTCCATACGGGAATATGTGCATTGCATCTCATTCTCCAGTTTTTGATCCACAACACATAATTTTACGAACAGCAAGTGCAATTGTTCAGTTTTCAATCATCGTTCTAAAGACACAACGGCTTCTAACAGTAATTGACATTCATATTGATGAGATGTTCCACACATGATTTCCAACAGTGGACAGTGTAAACCAAACTACCGTTTTCACCTGTTTTATAGTGTAGTATGTTCAGATGATTTTGTATATACAGTATATCTATTGATAATATACTGTGAGATCTGGTTTGCATTACATTTCTTCAGAGGCTTAAAGAAGCCCAAGATAACCAATTCTGTAAATCAGTTTCATGAAAGGCTACTGAACTGTTACGTATGGTATTGTGATTGATAATAAGCTTAATTATTTAGATCTGAAAGTATTTATTCACAAAGAATAAATGTAGAAAACACATGCTGTAATACCTAATCTAGAATGCATGCAGGTATGTACGATTGTGTTGGAGTGTGCATGTGTCTCCCTGTGTGTGAATTGTGAGGGCACAAAGCATCACGCAAAATTGTTTTATCAACCTCAACTTGGAAACGTTGCCAATTTGCTGAATCATGATCCGACTACAACCACGTCAATACATGTGCAGTGATGTGAAACCAAATTCATTCAAAATATGTTTGTGACAGTGAAACATGCTTAGCTCTGCTGTGCTTAGCTGTGCTATGCTATGCTGAATGCTACACCCAGGTCACTCTTACCAGTCCTGGGAAGGAATAAGATGCTCTTTTGTCTGCCAATTCTGTGGGGGGATGTAAACCAGGCTAGAAATGATGGTGACCTGATAAAACCTGAATCCTGATTTTGATGGTGCAGGATGGAGGAAAACAGTTGTTCCTTTGCTTCTTGTAGAGCTAGTAGTTTGACGCGCACTGTAAGTCCTGCTGCTTAAAGGTTTAGCTTTCAGTTTCTGTTGTTGCTGCTGGGACAAGTTGCCTTTTCAGTCGTGATAACCATTTTGCCTCACTGGCCAATGAGGTGAGTCCTTTGGAGTTGTCATCATCACTGTGTAAAACATGGGGAGTTGGTACCAACTCATCTGCTTACAATCCACCGTGACATCTTACAAAGTTTAGTTTGAATATTAGACATGAACAACTTCAGTTGTGAATCCCAACATAGGTCATTTTCAAACCAGAAAGCATGGTTTGATGAGTCCATCAGCTGCTGCTCACGGCCTGTTTCGTCCTTCAGTAATTCTGTCATTTGTTCCACCCTTATGTTTCAGAAATTAACAATTAAATCCTAAAATCTTAAATCATTGCAGGGGCATAAGTGTGAACATATCCAGCTTTTTAGTTGTTTATTATTTTCTTTTCATTGATAATTATCTCTATTCTAATAATGCCTATAATGTTGCAAGAGTACTAGTTTTCCCATTGTAAGATTAATATTAGATTATCTTTTCTTATCAAAAAACTTATCCCTATAAGAAACCAAGAAACCAAAGGGTGAGTATGACATGTTCCATTGTTTGCTGAGATCACTGTGTGAGCCACGATAATAAAGGTAATTCTATTCCTTTTTTTTTGTTTGTTTGTTTTTTAAATGCCACCATTGTTTCCCGCAACTAACTTGATTCAAAGTTATCTCAATGCTTCAGGACTCTATCGAGATTAGTGGACAGACTAACATTTTAAAGTTAATATAACTACTTTGTTTGTACAGATTTGCTCATGCCAAACTGATTTAATTTAGGAATTTGAAGGAGAAACATACAAAAATGTTATTTTAAATCCTTGTCATCAGTACATTGAAAAAACATGTTGACCAAAAGAAACACACAAACACAAACATACATGCAGAAACACCATATCAACCTTCTGTTGATTAAATCCATCTGTTCATTTAGTGCTGCCTTATAGCCAGCCCACATTACTGCCTGTAGGGTTAAAAGGCACTTCAAGCACAACCACAACAAGCACATACACAAACACACAAAGATTAAGTGTGTTGATTATGACTCAAGACACTTAAAATAGATGCTTTTTAAAGACACAGATGAACAAAACACAGATGGTTCTATTTAGTCTCCGTAAATCCTTGTTTTGATACCCACTGCTCGAGGAGGAAATTACAGCTTTGGTTTCTCCTCAGAGGGGATATTATCGTTTTTTATCATGCTGCAATCTGCTTTTAGATCCGATAGTTCTTCAATGTCCAAATAGGCCTGAGTATTGTCTATATTGTCTATATTGTCTATATGATAAGCTGACGTCGCTTTAGCCCTGTTTGCCCGGTTCGGTATGGTCCACATTTTTTGGCATCGTTGTCAAAAGCTGTGAATGGCAACCTTAAATAGTGAGCTGTACTTTGCCAGTTTTGTCACCCTTTGCTTGGGTTAGCAACCAAAGCTAAACTGTACCATAAAGGGGGGACTAGACCCACTGCAGTTTGCTGATTTTTTGGCAGAATCGTCACTTCCGTGCAATGGTTTTGTCGTCTTTCTCCTCGCAGTGTGCAGCCTTTTCTCAAGCAGAGCCCGTCTGCTTTGTGTGATAAACAGCCATATGCTCACAAGAAATAACACGAATTGCATGAAATTTATAGTTTCCTTTGTTTGTTGTTGCTAACCCTTCAACTTCAACTTTATTAGAGGTACACGTTGTAGCATGATGTAGAATGATTCTACATCAATGCTTTTTATAGACATCAACATTGTGGAGTTTTGAATCAGTTACATTCTACGTATGAGTGCCATGATGTGCTGATTTTAATTTTAACTATGATATTAAAATAATGATAAAAGGAAAGAAATGATCATAATGTGTTAATAATAGATAATGATACAACTGTGGAAATTAGAAAGCACTCAGATTGCTGACCCCATCCAAGGCTGAAAATGCCTGAAAATCCCTCATATCATTACCTCTACAAAACAATCTCCCAGTGTAATGTTAATGTCATATTTTACATACTTGAATCTCAATCCAGATGTATAGATAGGTATTATATTTATGTGTCACAACACTGAAGACTAGGATTTGGGCCCAAATGCCCATAGAAGAGACGGATCTGTATCAGTCAGGTAATTATGTTTATTTGAGAAAGGCAGATCACAAATCAAAAATAAAAAAAAGGCGTGGTGTCATGGTTTACTGTATGATTTAAAGGTTATAAGTTTTTTAGCATTGGAAATTTGTGTTTAAGTGTATTAATCGTGGTTTTGAGTTTTTTGTTTATTTCGTATGTTACTTTGTAGGATTTTCTTATTTTTTTGTGTTTGGCTTGGGTTTGTAGTGTAGATTTTCCTTGTATTAATTTCTCTTATCTATGTTCTAGTGTTTCCTGGTTTTTTTTTGTAGGCTGTTTCTCCTTGTGTCTTGTCTTGGTTTACCTTTCCTCCTGTGCTCCCATCTTGTGAATACCTCATGCCTCCCCTGTGTCTGCTGTCTGCCCCATCCTGGTGTGTCCAATTATCTCCACCTTCCTTGTGTATTTAAATCTGTGTGCCCCACCTTTGACCCTTGTCAGATTGTTGTGTGTGTTTGTACTGGTGCTTCCTCTCACATGTTCCCTGTTTTTTTATTATTACTATGTTTTATTAGTTTCCAGTTTCTTTCGAACTTTCAAGCTCTGCTGTTTTGGTGTTTTGGACTATTTCTCAGTTTCGATATTTACTACGGAAAGACTAATATTTTGTGTTTTGATTGACATTAAAAATAAGTTCAGAAGCTAATTCTCTAACTATTTGCACTTGGGTTCAAACTGTGCTGGGGTTTATCAAAACATTAACAGTTTGGTTTGAAACAGGATTTCAGTCCAAGAGTCCAAAATAAGATGAGATAAGATAATATGTAACTTTACTGATCACCCTTGGGAGAAATTCAGGTTGACACAGCAGTACAGAGGTGAAAGTAGCAGTGCAAAGGGATAAATAAAAACTAAAATACTAGAAATAACAAAATATACTAAAGTATAATGTACAATCTGGCCTCTGTGTATAAGAGTGTGAAAAGTGCAATGTTCTTGTAATTTATAAATACATAAATAGTGTGTATATGAAATTTACATACCGAATATTGAGGAATTCTATATACAGTATGTAAACAGTTGGACATGTGCAGCATCAGGGTTTTTTATCCTAGAGCGCTGTACGAATTGAGTCCTTAATCTGTGGAGTGGGTGGTGTTGGGAGGTGCTGGGTGGTGTTGGGAGGTGTGGGAGCTATGCTGTTGTGCAGTCTGATGGCAGATGGAATGAAGGAGCCCCCCAAGCGATTTGAGGCCCATGGCTGGATGAGTCTGTAGCTAAAGGTGCTCCTGAGTTTCCGCAGCTCGGCGTATAGAGGATGAGAGGGATTGTCCATGATAGCCTTCATCTTTCCTCTCATCCTCCTCTCAGTCACTACCTCCACACTGTCCAGCTCCATCCCCACCACGGAGCTGGCTTTCCTCACAAGCTTGTTCAGTTTGTTTGCACCACCGTTCCCGATTCCCCAACACACAGCAGCGAAGAAGATGACACCATCTCAACCCCCTCCCCATTTATGAAACCAGGAGAAGAGGAAATTCAGAACACTAGGAAACACAAAAGCGTACATAAGAATGTGATGATATGATAGAGATAAAGACAAAGGGAAGCATGTGTACTTGAAAACCTTCAAACAAATGTTTCAACAGCGTAATGAAGATGAGTTAATTTTACATCCACAGGGTCAACTTTACTGTAATATCACAGTATTCTGCAAAAATGAATTTCTGGTCATTATTCGGGGCCATACTGTAGAAAACAGAAGGGGAGAAGAGGTTGTACACATCTTCTGTGCTCCCAAGTTCAGAATTTAGAGATTCTCTAAAGCAACGTCCACCACATGCTCAAATGAGCCACTGTGTGACCAAACTTCTATCATTTACATGACTCTGCACAGACATTAAAAGCAATTGCAACTTCATTAGCTGGTGGATGCATACCACATTGAGGCACTTATTCTAGTTTGAGTATAATTCATTCACTTTTGTGTCATATTTTTCCCCCACACAATGATTGTTACATGAAAGAAACTGCTTCACTCATACACAAACTCAATCTCGGAGATGAAGTGTGTTTGCCAATGAACCAGATCCCATCACTTATATTTTCCCAAACACCACAGCAACCACGGGAGTCAGAGCTGTAGCAACTACAGAGTTAGCACATAAATCAAACAAAGCTGAAACGCATCAGGAGAAGATGCTTGTGCTCTAATACAATTATGTCTGTGCTTACTGTTGAAAGTCACCGAAAATTTCTCTTTACTAAGACACGGTGACCAAGAGCTCATCATGTCTCCAGTTCTCCTAAAAACCTTAACCACAAACCTGTTTAATTAATGTCTTCAACTTGTACCTCTTCCCCTTTTTTTCCCTCCACTGCATTTGAATGTGTAGGAGGACCCTCTTCTCAGCAAGAGTGTTGAACAAGAAAATAGATGGCAGGATTTTGAGAAATGCGAATGCTCTTGGGGCTTTATGTCCGGTTTTCCTTTCTTTGTTCTTTACTCTATATTTACTTCTGACTCTTCCTCTCTCTCTCTCTCTCTCTCTCTCTCTCTCTCTTTCTCTATGGCCCAGATCACACAACAATCTGCTCTGGTGTTTTATTCAAAGCTCAAACAGCCTCCTCAGGCCTGCATTTATTTATTCACACACAAATACTCACTAACTCTGGCTCAAGCTCCTTCTAAGCTCTTTTTAAGATTCTCATATTATCATTCAATCATTCAAGAGGATTGAATGTATATGTCAGCATTATCTTTAACCTATGCAATGCAAAGTATTCTTCGCTGATGTATATATATCGAAATATTCTAGTATTACACATTTGTTACACATCGCTTTTCCCCTCATTAGGAAGAAAACATTCAAGCACTCCAAAATAAGTTTAAATCCAGTGGGAAAATACACGTGCCATTTATTAAAGTTAGTTCCAAAAGTACAATGACAGTTTTTATCATTTTGCCTCTATACAGCCCCACAATGGATTTGAAATAAAACAATCAAGATGTCTTCATTATCTAAAAAGCTGCTCAACTGGGTTGAGAATAGGTAACTGACTTGGCTATTGAAGAAAATTCAATGTTTTTGCCTTCAAGTCTTGAGTTGCTTTCACGGCATATTCAGGGTCATTATCCATCTGCACTGTAAAACACTGTCCTGTCTGTTTTGTAGCATCTGGCTGAATGTGAGCAGAGACTATAGTCATCTACACTTCAGAATTTATCTTGCTACTTTTGTCAGCAGTCCCATCATCAATAAAAAGCAGTGAACAGGCTCCAACCAGCATGGCCATGCCATACACCTGCCTCCATTATTTTTGACACATGATGTGGTGCTCATTCTAATACAAATTTATGTTGGTTTCATCTTTCCGAAGAATCTGATTCCAGAACTTTGGAGGTATTTGTAGATGTTTTCTGGCAAAGCCTAATCTAGACTTCCTGTTCTTGAACGTTACTAGTGGTTTGCACCTTGAAAGGTGTCTCTCGATTATAGACTTTGACAATGATACACCTACTTTCTCCAGAATATTCTTGACTTGTCTTGGTTTTTATTCATCGATGATTCTGCAATCATCTACTTTAGCCCATTAGTGCATTCTTTTTTATAAGAATGTACCAAATATTTTATTTTGTTACACCTTTTTCTATCTCTTCGATAGATTGTTTTTCTTTTTCAGCCTAGTGTTAACCTCCTTCACTTGCGTTGATATCTCTTTGAACTTCATTTTGATAGCTCTGGGCAAACGGCTGCCAAAAGCCGATTTGACACCTTAAATTAACTCCAGATATTTAAACTGCTTCATATGTCTTGAAGTAATGACAGAACAGACCACACATGGCCATAAAACCGCTTATCAGTCAATTGTTCAAATACATTTGAGCCCCTGAAAATGGAGGTACTCTTCATTAAATGGCTATAATTAAACAGGAAATGCCATATTTTTGTGATACCGCTTAAATTAAAGCTGAAAGTCTGCACTTCTGTCACATCCTGAGTGGTTTATTTTATAACCACTTTGGTAGTGTATAGAGGCAAAAAGATAAAAACTGTCATTGTCCAAATACTTTTGGACCAACTATATATGGATTTTGTAGACATTTATATTTATCTACATTTGACACTTTTTTAAACTGTTTAATTTACACTGAAAAGGTCACATACATCTTCATTAAGTCCTTGTTACACTGTGTCTCCCCATTATCAATTAGTCCTGTAGTCTGAGCCCTTAATTTACATCGAGCTTTGATCTTTTATGTTCACGTTGGATTCTTTTGAAGGTGAACACATGCACATTGTGAAGATTTTTATTATGATGTAGGGTAACTATTTTCTATTAATATCCATCTTCCCTGAACCACTGCATTATTCATAGCTGGTTTCTATCATAAGCATAATGTGCTGTTTGCTGCTTCAGCCTCACCTTGTTATAAATTGTCACTTTATGCTGATGATGGCGTGCAGTGTAGCTGAAACCTGTTCATCCTTTTATAGGATTATTGGCCTACAGATTTTGGTCCAGTCTCAACTGCTGTTGTGAACATCATTCTTTAACATGACCTACAGTATGTAAAGGGTATTTAATTAAGATTCAGAGCAGCCTAGATAGAAAAAGATTTCTCAAACAAAGGTCCAGAAGGGGGTGTCATGATGTGAGATTTTGGTGTCTCGATTATTGTCAGAGGGCATAACACAGTTTCACGGTTTTCATAATACCAATTATGCCAATGTGAAAGCAGAACTGACCTTTTAAAATGTATATAATCTACAAAAGACTTGGGCCTCGGTTTAGATTTAAAGGTGTGAAATACCAAAGGGATCTTGAATCATGTAAATCTGAGCGGGTTCCTTCTATCTGAACTGTGAAGCACTTTGGGATACACCTGAGACAAGCAGTTATTAACCCTCAGTGGATAAACAATGATGCATTCTGGCAAATTAGAACTAAAAACATCCTGTCAAAATCATAAACTGAGGCTTTTTTTTTTTTTTACTTTTTGTCAAGACAAAAAAGAGAAACAAATGCGGATTAGTAATTTATCCTGTACAAGTTCTCCTCATGAAGACCCTCCATGCTCCCTGTTCATTTTATTAGCGTTTAAATGGGACCACAAACATTTACATAATTACACTCTCTCCGCTCTAATTCAAGTATTGCTCCGTTTGTTACTGTTTGACATAGTGACTCTTATTTTACACACACACACACTCAAAATAAATTATAATCCCATGAGAAAAGGAAGTGGCTCAGTATAAAGAGTTGTCATTTCTTCTTGTAGCTGACTCATGAGAACATTTTAAATGTTCAGAAAAGAAATATGATAAGATATTTGTCTTCTCTCTGGCATAAACTAGAGTCTTGTGATATCCCACAATAATTCTGTCCCTTTGATATATGCCTGTGGTTAATAATATGTGTAAATGAAATGCAGCAAGCACTTTATGTGACAGAGATTTTCCTTGCTTGGATCCACAGTGGAAACCTCTGGGAATGACACCTTCTTCAAAACAAATGACTGTTTTGTTTGATGAAACATCAGCTGTGGGACTGGCCACAGAACTTTACACAGTCAAGGGCTACCTTCATGTCTGTAGTTGTAGTTAAAATCACCCTGAGACATTTCCCTTAGACATTGTTTAATTTTCTTGTCAAGAACAATCGGATTGAAGGAAGACGGGCAAAAACCTTTAAAGCTATCACTGCTCGATTTATCCTTTGCATGCACTGAACTAAACTAAGAATTTAATTCATGCCTGCAGGGGACAGCAAGGTGAAGAAGTTTACACATTTCTTCATGAAGAATAGACGGGGTGCTGAGACTTGTTGCATAATGATAGCACTTAAAAGCTCATTATGTGTGTTTTTGTTCCATCTGGTGTGTACTCCTAAGTTTTTGAGTTGGGGGAGGGGTCAAATTTAAGATATTCAATGCAGCCAATATGTAAGGCCGTGTTCACACCATAGTTGGCTTCTTTGGTGTGGACATGCAAATTGGATACACTGTTTAATTTTTCAGCTGGTTTGGTTCACGATCACAAAGGCAAATCTCAAGCAGACTATAAAATTGTAGACGAAAGTTACGTGCACGAAATTCTGTTCAATTATTGATCAGATGGTTAGGCAGGTTAAAACGAAAAAACTCTCACAATTTCTACTGCAACCTACATCATGGAATAACGGGTGAGAAATCTCTTCAATCATTTTGTTAGCCACAACTTGCAAACTTCTACTTCAGCTACCAAAACGGGAAATGATGTGGAGATAGTGTTTTTGCAGTGGTTGGTGCGAAGGGGCTTCACACCAGCAATGAGTTCACTTGCAAGCAGTCCGACACCACCAATTTCAAGAGTCTGGTTGTTTCATTCACATCAGAGGTCTCGGACTGCATTTAAACAAATCAAAGCAAACCATACCAGGGGATTAAACACTCCAGGATTATGTTCAACAGAGCTAAACAAGACTGGTGTGAGCGCGACCTTAATGAGTCCCATTTGGTACATTTTTGTTTACACATACAAACAACTCTACTGAAGTATTTTTCTTAGTTAGTGGAAAATAATGTGGATTAAAACTGATTAAAAGGACCGTTCTCTCAGCATGTGGTAACAGCTAATAAAAACATTGTCTATGGTTCATGTAGCTTCTGCTACCGTCACTTAACAAAGAGCAAAATGCTACAATAGTATGGAATATCAATTATAGTGTCATTAACGTTAGGTAGTTTAGCAATAATCTTAAGGAATCTACACATTACACTCAATCCATAACGCACTGTAAAACCAACATTCATACGCATGTACTGACTTCTGGAAGTGCCAGGCTCTTGATGTTCACAGGAGACCTGAAAACACTTGTCTTGTCCTTATGAAGTCTAAAAATAAACAAAAACAACATAAGAAGTTTAAAATTTGTACAGAACAAAACTAGCATCCAGATTTTCAAAAGCATCACCATCATCTTTAGTAAGTATGTAGTATTTTTAAGTAAAACACCAACAGATTTAAACTAAAAGTCACTCAGTTAAATCAGACAGATTCATGACAACCAAACGCTGCTGTTGAAAGATACAAAAAATATGCCGTGTTGGGGTTTTGATAGAATGTTGGCATGGTTCTGATATATTTTACAATAATTTAGAAAAATCTTAATTCACTGTTTGTTGTGTAGGAGCAACTGCACTCTGTAGATTTATGCTCCATTCTTAGTAGCTCCTGTGCAGGCTGCAGGAAGCAGCACGCTCTTTTTGTAGAACGATGACAGAAGTCAATGAGGTCAAGTTGATGGATCGGTTTGTAGTTGTCTTATTTCAGCCTCATTCTGACACTGATCAAAACCTGAAGAGTAACCTTGTAACTTCTTTTATATCTACCTTTATGGGATGATGAGAGAGAGAAATGAAGTATTAGTATTAGTGTTATTTTGAGGAAATGCAGATGAAAAAATTCTACTTCAAGCTTAAGTCAGTGACAACATATAGTTGCCACCTTCTTCAGTTCCACAGTTCAGCTATTATGTGTCTGTCAATGAAATGAAGAGCACTTACAACAAAATACTTACACTATGCAATTCTTGTCTGCTTCTCCCAGAACTTCAGATCAATATTTCAAATGGTCGTCTCGTGATTATACAACTATTACCCATACTCTGCTGAAAAATTAAAACTGTAACTCATCAAACATTTAGCATACTTCCTTTCATTACTGCTTTGGCCTGGAGGTAGAACGAGGGATGAGGGGCTGAAAGAGGAGTGGAGCATTGCAGAGTGAAGAGAGGGTGGAGAGAATGAGATATGTAAGACCGTCCGATCATCGTGTTGCTGTCAGGAAAGCTTTTAGGAACAGCAGGGTTTCCAGTCCAGGCGTCCTTGAGCAACACAAAAAGCCTGCGGAACTGGTTCACTTCTTCACCAAAGATTTAGTTAAATCCTCTAAATGTAAAAGGTGTGTGTGTGTTTACGTGTGAGTGTGTCCAGGCACGGGTTTGTTTATGCGTAACTTTCATTTAATATTGTGGAATTATAATGCCGCATGATCACACAATGTTTTTCAATGGAATATCCGGAGGAGATAATTCCTGAAATAAAACCAAATAACTAGCAGTTTTAGTGATAATAGATGAATATATTTTTAGACCCTGTCTGTGTGTGCATGAAAACAAAACACAAATACTGTCAACAGATCATTACAAAATTACCAAAAAATACAGACAGATAAATATGTTCAAGATCTCAAAGTGATGATATTTTGAGATTGTTAACACCAAAACTGATGGACTAGCCCACATGTTGCCATTTGCCGATCAAACTTACAACTGTTGCAAAAATGCAAAAATTCTTAAAGACCTCCTCCAATGACCTTGTCAACGTGTCCATATGGTCTGTGTATTACAACACACATCATGACCAAAATAAGCAATCCATTTCTATTTTTTGTTGTGCAATTACAGTGTCAAAAAAATGTATTCTGACAGCCCAGTTCTCCTGTGTATAAAACTTAATGAACAAAATCTGATGACTTGTGGGGACGGGGCTTAATGTTTAAAAACACAAATGACCATTTTGACTCATCAGCTTGTAGATGACCTTGTAGAAGTAGCTCTTCCTCTCCATCCTTGGAATCTGTTTCTGGATCAAACAGGTATGGCTGAATTACTCAAAAGTTAGCACTTGCTACTGTGCAGTGTATGGTGCACTAGTTTAACAGTCCCAAGATGACAGAGCAGCTCCCTCCAGCTGCAGGCGAGAGGCAGAACAGTGAGTGGCGATGGGGCTGGGCTAAAGTACCACATTTATAGATAAATTACATTCAACAAAATAACTCAATAAAGGTATACAAGCTTCAGACCTCATCAGATTATTTACATACAACAAATCTGAGTCAGAATAGACTGCATCATTGTTGCTGGTTTTAGGTTTTGACAATGACAATGTTGCCTCAGAAGCTTTATTTTTTATCTTTCATACTGTTGCCTTCTTCTTATGTAGGTTCTTATCCTCTGGATTTGTATCACTCCTAACAAGCACTTCATTTCTAATCTCATAGTTAGAGGTTAGCGGTGTTTATGCAGCTTGTTGGGAGCACTACACAGCATGGAAGCCCTAAATGTAATTCAGGCAGTAAGACAGTTACAGAAGCACTTTCATGGTCTTGGCTAGCTAACTGCACAAGCCAGTGGCTGCGGACTGAAATGCCCATGGTTAAGATATTTTTTTACTGGCACAAAATTATGTATTGATCCTCAAGTAGTTTTATTAAACAGTGACATAAACTCTGCAGGTTTTTGCAAGGCCACTGCGAATTCTTTGAGGGTTACATTAATCTAAAGTGATGTCTATGAGGTCCTGTAATGAATTCTGGGCATTAAATGCACTGACAAACCTTTTTTTGATTTTGGTCATTAAGTGGTCTGGAAATGACTAATTTGTTAATTTGAACAGATGAGAGGCCAGCAAGTCTTAAAACGCCTTGTCAGATTATCACTCAGTCATTATTGGCTGCAAGAGATTAAAATGTCACTGAAGCGGTCAAGTGTCAATGAAACAGCAAGAAATATTGTTGATGCTTTATGTTAGTAAGTTGGACAGCCTGTATCTGTCAGCTGTTGACTTTGCTGCATAACTGTCCCTGATCAGCTCTAACAAGGCCAATGTGTTTTTCTACGCCAATCTATTTGTGTCTTCAGACTATGAGGAAATATTTTAATCAATATGTGCCATGTTGCAGAAGTGTTGATACAAATCAGATCAGCGTATTTACGAAACCAACCGTGTATTTGGCAAACTTTAGTTTCCATCGACCTTGTGTCACCTATACAGCAAACAATTAAAATCATGCAGCACAGTGCTTCTGTAGAAGGAGTTAGTATTAAACTTCATTAGACTTTTGTCTGGTGTTGGGGTGGAAGTAACAATTACTGTAAACAAACCTGCATCAGAATGTTCCACTAGACTCTGTGACAAAAAAGGTGATAACTGATAAGCTTTGATGACAACAGTGTGATATCATTTCGGTGCTTTTTGAACCTACTGTGGTACGTGTGTTCTCAGTGCTTTAATTTATTGGTGGCCGTTTGTATATTTGTATATTTTTAGCTTTGTAATATTGGTACTATTTACACCTCTGATTATGGATTGGCATTTTTGTATTCATTTATAAATCATTTAGAAAATAATTAATAATGAACAAAATGGTGAAAAATACCCCCCAAAAATGTAAGGTCATTGATGAGATTCGTCACATTTTATAAATGAATTGATAACTATATTTATTCATATATTATTATTGGCGCATTTATTGGTATATTTACTTATTCATTAGACATTTGTTTCTTTTCTACTATTTGATTTTGACTGCTTCAGTCCTCCATACTAAAGTCATCCAAAAGTAATGAATGTTTAAAGTTAAATGATTTCAGTGTTGTTATACATGGATTAGATTACTTACTACATCAAACAGTAACTGTATTGGAGTAAATTAAGCCTGAAAACCCTTTTTTAAGGGCGCTTTAATTGACATATTTAGCATATGTATTACCAGTTATCTACATACCTGAACCATGTTGACATTCTGCTGTTTTTTCCTTTGTTACGTGACCTCATACCTCAATGGTAAATGGGTTGGACTTGGGTGTCAGCCTTCCATCCACTGACATCCTGGCAGAGGCTGCTTATGTACTAACATCGTTCATGTGATTATTGAGTAGAAGTGCTTGAAAGTGTTGTGAACATCTGTGGTATTGCTAATAACTACAGCTTAGCTTGTATAAAGTTAACTGCATTTTTATCTTTATCTTATTGCCATCTGAGCAACCAGGACACAGCGGCCCCATTGCTGTCCCAATTTTAGCATCAGCTCCTTTGCTAAAGCTAGCAAGTATGCTGTACTGCTTTATATTTATGAAATAAATATATTAAAAAAATGCGGTTGCTATTGCTACCTCATTTACATGCAACGACCTTTTGACACAACTTGCATTCAGGCGTATTGAGAAAAGCCAGCCCAGACTTTCATCCACTTTGACCTGTCTGCCATTCACCATATTACTACTACTAGAGCGAGGACTGCAGCCAACAGCAGAAGAGCAATCCAACATCTTTGTTGGATTCCAGCAGCTTTGTCATCAGGGCACAGCTGACAACTATGTTAGACTGAATTAATTTTACACAGTTTATGTCACAAATATGGATAGCAGCACCGTTTGTCCCAGAGCTTACCGGTGCTTCAGTGACGACCCATTCACATATTGATCCTCAATACCCACCCTGACCTCTGATGCAAAACAAAGTAAAAAAATCAATCAATCAATCAAACATGTATGCATGTTTTTGTTCCAGTTGGAAATGTGAAAAAAACAAGGAAGTAATTGTCAGATCATCTAACTGATAAAAATGATACCAAGTATGTTAAGTATTGACATACTTAACATTTTTTAAGATGTTGCATGAAGACAAAATCAAAAGAATTCAACAACAATCAGAAAAGTCAAAAATGTCTCAGGGCAAACTGAAAGACAGTCGCAGAGGGAAGCCACCAGGCCCTCCCAGGTAATGCAATTGTTTCTTGTTTGTTGTTTTCTCCTGTCAGTCTCCATTGCTTGGCTTTGTTGTCAGCCTCTGTGATGTCCTCCCTTTGCCTCTGCCAACTCCAGGCCTTAAAGCCCCGAGCAGCAAACAAATTACAGAAGGTAACGACAGAGAGAAGGTTGGGTGGGGGGCAGGTTTGTGGTCAAGGCTCTCTGATGAGACCACTCTGCCTTCATTGATTTTTTTAACATCGCACAGAGAAAAAGTACGATACAAAGATGGCAGAATGAGGAGAAATACAAGAAACCATGAGTGCAGATGGGGACAGGGAGACAAGGCACAGAGGGCAGCAGAGTCAGAGAGAGGGAATCAGAGAGAAAATGCAAGAAGAAAAAGAAGCTGTGAGTCATCTCAGAGCTCCAGGCCATCAGCTCCAGGCTATCAGCTCCAGGGACACTGCAAGGTGTTAAAGGTGAAGTAATTATAAGCCATCATTTAGCATCACTGCGCAGAGCCCCTTAATGAATAAATGACGTGCTATCAATTTACCCACTCACCCGTCCCCTGTGTTTTTGTGTGTATTCTAGTGCTGCTATCTTGAGGAAGCCACTTTAAAGGCCCAGTGTCGGATTCAGGGGCAGCAATTGAATGAAAATATTAATATTAGTGTTTTTAAAAGTGAATAATCTCAATTATTGCACCTTTTAGAGAAAGAGTCTTCTTCCACATTGATCTGTTTCTATTTACAGGAGATGAGCAGACAGTTTAAACTCTGGCTCTGGAGATGAGGAGGATTTCTTTAGTTTCAATCTGCCACCATGCTGCTAATGTTATTGAATCCCTCACAACAGATTATTACATTTCGGATCTTTAAAATGATAATATGTGTTCAAAATTGGGACACGTTCAAAGAATTGATTTTTATTCAAAAATGATCTTCCTTTCATGGTCAGATATCAATTCATAAAATAGATCGACACATTTTACACTCTTTGGCCTTTCCTTGAGTGAGTATCCCCATTAGTGTGACTAGCGTGTTCATGCAATGGGATCAGTCCACATGAGGCTCATATGTCAAGGCAGATGTTGGGCTACATTTCAGATTAAAAAAAAAGAAATAAAAAAAAGTCAGCAGAGACCTGCTCAATTTCACAACCTGGTACAGTCAGATGTAAGTTTCAATCATGTGAAAGTACACAAGCGTAATTCAACTTACCAGAGGGTCCAGGTCCAAGCTGAACTCACGTTGTGCTCAGGTGTACGGTGTGTTGATGATAAATGGTTATATAGAGGTGTAATACAGTGATGTGGGTTTTTGCCAGACATGTTATTCTGCCATAAATGCTAATGGCCAGATGCCGACAAGAGTACGCACACACACGTATGGTGCGGCGTGATGAATGTTTGTAGTCATCTGCAAGATTTACATCTTTTGAGAGAATGAGAGAGCATGAAAGATACAAGAGACAAACAAAGAGACAACAGGAGGAGAGAAGAGCCATCAAATTCACAGGTGTGGTGGGTGGGCGTGTGTTTGGGCTGAGGGTGGGCTTTCACAAAGTATCTGTTGGCAGAGTAATAAAAGTACTAATAATTCATTTGTACAGCTATTTTCAAAGCAAAACTATTATAGCTTTAAGTTGAGGATAAAACTGCATTAATGGTACTTTAAAAAAAAAAAAAAAAGAACGGAATACAAAGAATGTATTAAAAGTAAATTTAAATTTAAATTCAACTCAGTGGACACGTGACAGCAAGGTTATTTCCCTAAAAATCTGATCAACTCTGAACAACTCTGATGAAAACCTGATGCAGACACAAAAACTGAAGCACTGTAGGAGACACGTCAGACGTGTCACCATCAATATGACCATCAATGTGTTTTTTGTATGGTGTAGATTGGACTCATAGTGAAGATGGGTGAAAAAAAATTCATTATATGTTTCTTTTTTCCTTTTTCTTCTTTGCAAAATCAGCCAAAACACCACCTGATGACCAAACCTAATGTAAGAAAAGCTAAAAAACTAATTAGTTAAAGATCTCATGGATATCCACTAGTTTGCAAGAAAAGAAGATCCAGCCTCAAATAGTTTCTGCGCTATGGTGCTGACTTGAAGGATGTGCAGCAAGGCTTTTTTGACAATAACCGTGTCAGCCACAACAAAGGTGGCTGCATGGAAAGACGCGCGTCAAGTTGTCACTATGAAAGAATTGAAGGATTTGCAGCAGCAATTTTGGGAAACATGATAAAATGAAAATAGGCTTCTCAATCCACGGTGCTGCAGTGGGTAGAACAAAGCTGCCATGATAAACACTTTTATAGATAATGTTTGTTATTTGCAGTGAAATGTTCGTGTACCCTGATTGACCTCGGGAGTGCGCAGAATGCAGCATGATGTGTTCCTGAGCTTGATAGCATTAAGAGAAGCAGCAGGAACTCATCCTGTGAATAATGCTGATGTGAAGACATTTAGTTTGACCTTTGCAGAAACATCTTCCGTGCTTCACTGCTCAGAGCTGGTAGTGTGGTTCTTCCTGCTCATCCGCTGATTTACTGAGCTCAGAAATTTGACTGCTCTGTGAACCAGTGAGAAACAGGTATCAATACTGAAGGTGTTTAGGTTAATTGGCTGGTAAAATGAGACTGAAAATTGCCAGCAATTAGGCACTAAAGGAAAATGAAGAGTGGTTATTTGTTGATTTTATGCTGAGAGTGAATTCCCTGTTAGTTTTGGTGTAATTTAATACAGTTGCCCTTGAAGAGAAGATATAATATATTTATTTTCAGTCCTCACTGCATTATTGCATTAGTTTATATGGCGATTGTGTCATTTAATAAATAAAACAGGATCTGATGACTGGCAAAACAAAACACAGACAACATATCAAATGTTACAACTAAGAAATTTCCTTTTTTCAAATCTAATTATTTCCTCATTTGATGTATGATGCAGGCAACATGTTTCAAAAAAAGTGGCAACAGTGGACAGTGGCAACATAAGACTGTAAAAAGACTTTAAAAGCTGTGATGTGAAATGCTAAAAGAAAACATCTGAGGCCCGTTTCACAAAGCAGGTTTAGTGAAAACCCTGAGTTTGTTAACCCTGAAATGAGGACAGCTCTAGGTTTTACATTTCAGGATGAAAGGTAAGTCAAACCCGAGAAAGAGGAGGAACTCCAACCGGTTTCACAAAGAGCTTAAAATCAGAGTCAGTTGCTGGGGTAACAGAACCGAACCTAACCTGATCGTGAGCAGGTTTACTTCAACCAACCTCGAGTCCCTCTGTGTCTCCGCTCTCGTACAGAGCCAGAAACTCTGTCAATTAATTAATCTGTGGCCTATGTAAAGTGCCTTGTAGCGGAGTATTACATTTTGTTGGAGTAAAAATTTGATTGCGTTGAACATGCCATGTCCTTTTATGGAGAATCCTGTTGATTAGGATGCTGCTTTACTTCTCAGGGAGTTAAATATTCATAGGGAGTGGATTAACTGTCATTTCCAGATGACTTTTTAATTGAATGGTACCATTTTCCTTCTCAGTCGAGACGATATATCCGTTATCTCATCGATTCTAACATAGGACACGTAGCTCGCCGTGCGCTCATACCTGAGCAGAGCAGCTTTTCGTATAACATCGGTGATGCGGAGCACATTAGTAAGGCCACTGTGTGTAGAGCAGTTAGGAAAGTGAGCCTTGCTCTAAAACCGCTGTTACAAATTTTTGTTGTCTTTCCTGGCCACAAACCAGTTAGACACATAAAATAGGAGTTCCACCGGATTATAGGTAAATGATGTAGAAGTGCTTTTAAGTCATTGGCATTTCGCCTAAATGTAAAGTAATTTTATGTTCGATACAATTCCACTATAGTTTTCGCCTAAATGTAGGCAAATCAAATGTTAAATCAATAAACCACATTCTCCCATGCCAACTCTCTCTCCTTTGATGCTTCAGTGGGGTTACTTTTATTCCTAAAGATATGCTCGAATTCGCCTATGAGAACTTCCTGCTCCAGTGGGGTAAAGTACGCAGATCTCTCTTTATTGGCTGTTGCCATGGTGAATCCTGATATCGGGGCTCCATTAATGTGGACTTTTTATAATCTTGGCACACGTGCTTAACTCAAAGTTAACATACTGTGAGATGATTAAACTTACTCAAATCAGCTGTGAAGAGCCAAAAACTCAGGGTTCAGAGTTAAACTCAGTTTGTTGAACCTGGGTTGTCATGAGGGCCCCTTGTGAAACATCTCACAGTTAATGAGGTTAAGTGGCCACTGGTTAGTAATGTGATTCGGTATAAAAAGAGCATCCAGAGAGGCTTTGTGTAGCAAGACTCAGAAGTGGTTCACCAATCTGTGAAAGACTGCGCTTGTAAATACTGCAACAATTTTAAAAAAATGTTCCTCAACGTGAAACTGAAAAACCAAAAGTAATTTCATTATCTATAGTACATAATATTATAAGATTTAGAGAATCGCATTACTTTTTTTGCACTGCAACATATGAGACATCATTGTCAGCAATGCAGCAGATATGAAACTGTTGAAGAGCGATGATGCATCAGGAGAGCTTCGCAACACTGAGCCTTTTCCACATAGAGAGTAACCTAACAGATCAAATAAAACAAAACAGGGTTTTAATTAACAACGCCTTGGCCCGGCCTTGACATGAACCCTTAACTTGTACTGTGTTTCATTCATTAGTTTATATATTTTGGATGTCTTTTAAAATTATTTTATTAAGAGAGAGAAAAAAAGAACGCCGTCAGTTAGATTAATATGTGAAATGTTCTGATTTTGTGCACGTCATATGAGCTGTGCTGGCCTGTGGTTGAATACTTTCTCTTGTCTTCTGTTTTGGCATAGAATTTCCCAAAGTCCCACTGCTGAGAAAGTGGGCATTTATGTGGTGAAGAATATAGATTAGGGTGTGTAGTTGGGTTTAGCACTGAAATTAAGCAGAGCTGATGGGTTGATAGACAGCCTGAATAAACAATATCAAATTTCTCAAATTCTTAGCCTATTTATGTATAGACCTGGGTGTGCAGAAGACAGAGGGGAAGCATCAGGAAAGTAAAGAGACGGTCAGGGAGAGAGGGAGAGATGAAGGGATGCACGGATCCACCCACTTTCTTTTTTTTTTTTTAACTTCTGACACTCATAGTTGTCTTTGTGCTATTTTCAATAAAAAAAATTGGTTTCAGTCCTTTGCATATCATCACATTCAGTTTGTATTTACATTTTACACAGCATCACAACATTTTTAGAAACATTGTTGTAATCATGAACTCAATCATTTTATTGTAAATCCCCTATAATCTTTCCTACAAAATGGTATTTGATGACCAGGGAATAAAAAACCATAAGGTCAACATTTTTTAGCCCCAGTATTTGCAGTTGTTATGACTCTTTTCAAACACTTGAAGTAGTGTTTGTAGATGTTGGATGTTGATATATCGGCCACTAAACCAAAACGACAGCAGCCACGTGCATGTTGGTTATCAGAGTCCATGTCTGTCTATTGGTTCACTAACATGGATCCCCCCTCTGACCTGTGGGCTCTTTCAAATTGTCCGCCTCACAACTTCTGTCACCATTTATCTTCTCCATCCTTGGTTTCCATCACATTTTCCTCCCCCACACCACTTTTCCCTTGTGTCTCTATGTAATTCACTCTGTGTCCTTGCTTATCCATGACCGACCAAACCTTCACTCCATGTGTCAACTCATCTGACACGTGGCCTAAATATTAGCATAGGTTGTCCAGAAGCTGACAAAGGTCACCTGTCCGATTCAAAGGCACATAAACATTCCTAAACTGTACAAATAAACATTCCTAAAGTGTACATTGAAGGTGTAGCATGTGAACTTGCAAAAAAGGTATTACAGGAGTTGTATATTTTTCAGAAATTGTTTGTACACTTTCAAGACTGCTCGCAGCTGTAATTTTTAAAAATGTTTCTTTTATAAAGGAGTGACTGTAACCTTGTTATTTTGATAGATAAGAGTGGAAACCTTAAAGGTCTGTAATTGAAATGACTGACCATAAAAGGTGTTTCTGCTGAGGTCTCATTTTAAAATAAGTCATCTTTCCCTGCGCCACATCTCCTTCACTATTTATCCATGGTCTCATACATTGACATTTTTTATTCCATTTCTTACACTTACATCATGTCCTCATGTCGCCGTCTCCCCACAATCCATATGTCTCCTTGTTTTCCATCTGCTTTGTAGGTCGACCATGTCATATTAACAGCAGACTGATTTGTTGGGCTCCAACCAGAACGTAGTAATGACACACAACAGTAGTTCTTAGCTGGTGTATCAACACACAACCGTAGCCTCGCTCGTCTCTGGGGAGGAGGCCCGTTTGTATTCGCCACACAGTGTAAAGAGTCTAACAATGATAAAACTAATGATTCCCGAGCGGAGACTTCAATTACTGCAGCAGAACACATAGATTATAACATAGGTTATAGCCAGGGTGAATAGTTGATAGAACAATTTACGTATTAACGTGAAGAAGCTGGGGAGGATTACATAAACTTTGTGTTTCACATGTTGAGCTGAGCAAGTGAAAGTGAAACAAGAATTAGGCTTGGACCCAAAAGCTTGACTGAGTAACAGTTTTGATTTTAAAAAAAAGTACAAAAATTGCAAAAAAAAAAAAAAAAAATCGAAAGAGAGACTAGAGTGAACTAACAAACCAAGAAGTGCTAGGTTAAAGGCTAAGTCGAGAAAACTCACAGTACAGGTCATACACAAGGATCAACACAGGGAATGATTGCTGGAACACTTACACAAGGTGACGTAACTTCTGGGCTTAAATACACTGGGAGCACAGGTACAGGGTATAAAGGCAGAGCCGATGATCAGAGAGGAGCACCTCCCTAATATAGGCGTGGTAAAACTAGGAATCCTGAGAAGGCATGACAAAAGGAAAAGGGTCAAGGTTAATGTACTTATTGTTTTGGACTACAACCAATGAGAAGATTAAACTCAACATCAAACTATTACTAACAGATTTATGAGGATGTACTGACTAACACACTGATTATATTGTGACAGCTGATATTACTTTGAACCAAACATTGAATAAAATTCAGAAAAGAATAATTTAGATAAGGTTAATAAATGATTGTGATCAACATATTTTTGAAACCTGTCAGATAAAAACTTGAAATTGTCATGATAGATGACGGTCACTGATTCTGTTATGGAAACTGTGATTCTGTCTGATTTTAGGCTACGAATGACCAACAAAGAAAGAACAAGAACCAAAAAAAAAAAAACAAATGAAGATTTAATAGTTTCAAAATATTAAATGATACTGGTGTTCAGCAAATCCTTCTAATCTAGTTGGAGGGTAATAATATAAGGACCGACCCACCCAGGGGTGAGACAGAACTGTACCGGAAGGGTATATGGGAGAAAGAGGCATCACATAACACCCATGCTCACTGGTTGGTGGACTTGAGAGGACCACAGCCATCTCCCAGAACAAGACCCAGTAAACATCACAATGGCAGACAAACAAGAAAGAGTCTCAGGGATTAAGAGCTGGACAGCACCAGGCCCTGACATGATCCACAGTTACTGGCTAAAAAAGCTAACTGCACTCCATGCACACCTGGCAACTACCAGAAGCAACATAGCCGATGTTCAGGACACCTAAAAATAGCTTAGGATCCCACAGGCAAATGGGAATCATGAAGTGGGCGCAAGGAAGTCAGCCACAGCCAAATACCTACGTAGGGTAAGGCAAGTCAGTCAGCTGAATGGTCAGAACAAGATCCGAGCCATCAACACCTATGCCCTGCCCGTCATCAGATACCATACTGGTATAATAACCTGGCCAAAGGAAGTGATAGAAGCCACAAATATTAAGACAAGGAAGCTCCTCTCCATGCATGGATGGTTTCACCCCAAGTCCAGCACCCTGAGGCTGTACACTAAGCAGAAAGAGGGAGGCCGAGGATTAGTGAGCGTTAGAGACGCTATCCAAGATGAGTAACAAAGATCCAGGAATACATCAGGAAGATGGCCCCCAATGATGACCTGCAAAGTGAATGCCTCAGGAGGCAGAAACCCAATGAGAAGAAGGAAGAAGAAGAGAGACCATCATGGAGGGACAAGCCCCTGCACTGGATGTACCACTGACAGATAGAGGAAGTGGCTTACATCGAAAAAACATACCAGTGACTGGAAAAGGCTGGTCTCAGGGACAGCATAGAGGAACTGATCATGGCAGCACAAGAACAGGCCTTGAACAGAAGATCAATAGACCAGACCAGACAGGACCCAAGGTGCAGACTGTGCAAAAATGCCCCTGAGACAGTGCAGCACATAACAGCAGGGTGCAAGATGCTGGCAGGTACGGGATACTTAGTGAGTCACATCCAAGTGGCCGGCAAAGTATAGAGAAACAACTGTGCCAAGTATGGGCTGGAGTTTCCAGGATCAAAGTGGGCAAATTTTTAAAATGACCAAGCTAAGATCCTGTGGGACTTCCAGATCCAGACCGATAAGGTGGAGGTGGCTAATCAACCGGATATCGTGGTTGTCAACAAGCAGGAGAAGGAGGCTGTAGTGGTAGATGTCGCAATCCCAAGTCATAGCAACATCAGGCAGAAGGAACATGAGAAGCTCGAGAAATACCAAGGGGCTGAAAGAGGAGCTTAACTGGATGTAAATGGATGTACAGGGAGTAAAAGCATCAGTGGAACCTGTGGTGGGGGCACATGGGGCTGTAACCCCCAAGCTGGGAGAGTGGCTCCAACAAATCCCAGGAATAAGACCTGAGACCTCAGTCCAGAAAAGCGCAATCCTAAGAACAGCTAAGATAATGTGCAGGACCCTCAGGCTCCCAGGCCTCTGGTAGAGGACCTGAGCTTGAAGGACACACAAGACCGCCCACAGAGTTCGAGTGGGGAATCTTTTTATATATACATATTTTTATATGTATATATAATTTTATAT
>KV751352.1:757376-777588 GCA_001698575.1 Mola mola
TTTTGTAACTTCTTCAAAATTTTAATCAACTTTTGTCTTACATTTTCTCCTTCAAATCAACACAACTGAACTAAGAATTGAACCTTGAAGTAGTGAACATATTAAACGGCTGGTCATTCATTCAGGCATGGAAATGTCTGCTAGACTCAAATAGACACATATCACTGATATGAAACATAAGCATTAGAGGGCACTCTAATTGACCAGTAGCCTTACTAACTCATAGACTGAATTAGTGAAAGCATCAAATAATGTGTGACTATTTAGACTATTGACTGATCAGCTGTTTAAATGGCTGCTTTGATGCTGATATTGTCAATCCTAATTTATAACTGTTCTGCTCCTTATATTTGTTTGATCCCTCCCATTGGTAGCGCTTTTATCTGTATTTTTTATACACCACCACAATGGATTTGAAATAAAACAATCAAAATGCCACGAAAATGCAAACCATTCACCTTAACTTTATATAGTACAAAGTATCTCCATTTTCAATATTTGGACAAACTAATTGTAAATATACATAAAAAATTAAAACTAAGATATAATATAGAATACGTTTTTAATACTTGGATGAAAGTCCTTTGCAGTCAATGACTGCCTGAAGTCTGGAGCCCATGGACATCACCACATTCAGATTTTTTGGATATGCTTTACCAATCTTTCACTGCAGCCACTTTCAGTTGTTGCTTGTTTGTGGGTCTTTCTGCCTTCAGTTTTGTCTTCAGTAACTGAGAAGCTGCTCTACTAGGGTGAGATCAGGTGACTGACTGGTTCATTAAAGATCATTCTATTCCTTTCCCTTCAAAAAGTATCTTCTGTCACATCATCAGTAAACACCAGTGAGCTCGTTCTAATGGCAGCTATACATGGCCATGCCATAACACTGCCTCCCGTATGTTTGACACTTGATTTGGTGCATTGGATCTTTAGGTGCTCCTTTCTTCCTGCTTACCTTTCACTCCATTCAATCTGATATGAGTTTATCTTGGTTTCATCTGTCCAAAGAATCTGATTCCAGAACTTGGGAGGCTTTTTTCAGATGATTTCTGTCAAAGTCTAGTCTGGCCTTCCGGAACGTTTCCTTCTTGAACGTTTCCAGTGGTTTGCACCTTGTTGTAAACCCTCTGTATTTACATTCATGAAGGTACCTCTTGATTGTAGACTTTGACAATGATACACCTACCTTCTCCATAGTGTTCTTGACTTGTCTCAATGTTGTGAGATGAGTTTTCTTCATCAAGGAAAGGATTGTACAATCATCCACTTTAGTTGTCTTCCGTGGTCTTCCAGACCTTTTGATGTTATTTAACTCATCACTGCATTCTTTCTTTTTAACCACGTAGCACATAGTCAGTTTGGCTACTCCTAAAATTTTTGCTATTTCTTTGATAGGTGTATTTTGTTTTTTCAGCCTAGTGATGGCCTCCTTCACTTGCATTGACATCTCTTTGGACTTCATATTGACAGCTCCTGTCACACAGCTGCCAAATGCCAATTAAACACCTGAAATCAACTCCAGATCTTTTATCTGCTTCAACTGTCTCAAAGTAACAAGAGAACAGACCACACCTGGCCATGAAACTGCTTGTCAATCCCATGTCCAAATACTTTTGAACCCCTGAAAATGATGATACTCTGCATAAAATGGCTGTATTTCCTTACAATAAATGCCATATTTTTGTGAAACCTCCTAAGTTAGAGCTGAAAGTCTGCACTTTTGCTACATCTTGATCGTTTTATGTCAAATACTATAATATGTTTTATGTCATGGTGTATAGAGGCAAAATGATATAAACAAGTGTTATTGTCCAAATACCTCTGGTCAGTACTGTATGGCTGTGAGAATGTTAAAACTTGGAGCTATTATAAAGGCTATGCTAGTTTAAATGTCAGAGGATGACAGAGCACGTAAACTCTGGCTCGCTCTGCCTGCAAAGTAGCACATTCATAGATCCCCCAATTTACAATAGGGAAAGGTGTAGAATTTCATCCAAGAAATTTTAAGGCCATAAAGGGTTTTTTCATGAAAAGAAAATGAAATATGCAATCTTACAAAACAGAATTTTTTTTTTAAGGCTTTAATCAGTGAAATAAATCATGACTAGTTAGCCAGATACAGTTTAACATGCTTCCTCAGGTTTTGACCGAAGGTGTTCGGTACAGAACAGAGGTATTTATCCAGGCTCTATCTCCTTTTGGCTGTCTGTCTTTATAGGACCAGTAGCAGTGATAAATGGTGAAGAGGACTCTGCCAGCCCTCTTCATCATGTGAACCATGGCATCCTCAGCCCCTGCACACTGGATGCAGGGCCAGACGCTGTGGTGATTGGAATGACCCGGATCCCGGTCATTGAGAACCCACAGTACTTCAGACATGGGCACAATTGTAACAAACCCACCACCTGTAAGTACAGATATGTCGCGAAGGGCATCATATTTATGTTGTGGTTCTTTATTTTTAACATCTTTTACTTATTAGTAGTTTGTATGTTTTTTATGGTACCAACATAAATCAAAAAATTGTGCACGGATTTACATGAAATTTGGCATGATGTCTTAATTAACCTTTAGTTGTCAAACCTTAACGTAATTGAAAAATGAATTAATGGATTTTATTTTACACTTTGTTAATAGGTCGGAACTAATGTCTAAAATTTGGGGGTAATCTGGATCCGAACTTGATGCTGAATATGGATCTGTTTCAACCATGGAGTTAATTCCAAAATTACTGGACAGAATTTAATTAGATTCCTCTCTTTAACAAAATTTTGCCCAAAAAAACAAATTTTGCACTATTTTGAGAGATAACTCATAATCTAGTCAAAGAATTTTTTTTTTTTTAAATTTGGTGACTGTATACACTCCACAGTGCTTTCTTGGTTGTTATGATATGTCTTATAGTGATTAGAAAATTGTGACTCCTGCTGCAAGATGATACTAAAAACATCCTCAACAGGATAGCATCTGTGTGATGTGTTCTTGCACTTTTCACTTAAGCTTAAAGTGTTGGGACTTTCACACCTGTGTCATTTCACTCAAACAGACTTTGTGCTTGCTAGTATAAACCTTTCAAAAACGTGGGTCTCATCCTATGTGTAGTACTGCCTTTGTGTTCCTTATTAGTCTCCTTAGTTCTGGTGATACTAATACAGGTCACCCAAACCCATCAAAGGCCCAATAACTTGACCTTTCAGTCCATTTGAGTTAATTAGTTAAGTAGCTCAATCAAATCACTGTGCAGTTAAGAGAAACCCCTCCAACACTGAGTTTAGTTTATTTCAATAGTGTGGTCACAATGAGAGTACAGCACAAATGTCACCTGACTCTGGTGCAGAACTGTGTGATTGTTTGAAGTTTTCATATGTGAAGAGATATTTGCAGTTAAAAGTGACTCAAAGTCAAAGTACTGAGAGTTTCCGACACTGATAAAAGCAGTCAACAACTGCAATACAAAATATCTGGTTCTAAAATCTACAAGCGTGTACATTACTCACAGATTTTCAGAAAGAAGCATTCACTCACAGACCTTTGTGTCATTTGGGCCTAATAGCATGCTGAAGCTGATGATTAGGTCTTATCCAACATTTTGATGCCTGAAGTCATTTCTTTTTAAATTGTTGGATGAATTTGTCAGAATTTGTGAAGTGCTTTTATGTTTTCATCTTCAGAACCACCATACAAAGCAGGCCTCAAACTGTAAGCATTACAGGATCCGCTATGTCACTGAACTACAGCTGTCTACAGACATTTTTGTCCACAGAGGCAGCGCTTTTGCAGTGTTGCTGCGAGTAGTCCCATCTTTTTACATAGGTGGGATGGATTGCCTTTGATAATGATGGAGAGATTTTCCTTTACCCTCGGTCCTGTACCCTTTACGTGTGGCATTCTGGCTGTTCAGTCTTGAGGACTATCTGAGCTCTGGTTCTCTCCAAGGGGCTGAATCAGCAGGTGGGAGCATCAGAGTGACTTATTCTCTCTTCCCTTTCCCCCTGATCTTAGGAATTGGATGAACCTGCTTTCGATGACCCATGCTAACTGTTCAGTTTGTGTTTTGTTTTTTTGTTTTTAGAGCTGCAGCATTGTGGTTGTGTATTCTTGCACTGCTATTTGTCAGAGGTCTTTACACAGGACTTAACAGTAATATTATATCCAATATACCTTTTTAAGACCAATGCATGGTTAGTTAATGTGTCTCAATCTACTCATCTTATAATATTATCATTGGGAAAAGGTAAAATACTGCCCCCTAGTCATTTGGAGCACTTGGGTGGTATTTACAAGTTGGACCGTTAAGGGAAGACATTGCATATCGGACAACATTGCTAAAGATAGGCATTTTTAGTGATCTCAGTATTTGAGTACTTACATTACCTTATGAATGAGTACTTGTAACATGTAGACATAACGGCATATAAAAACAAGAGCATGATACCCAGAAGTGACTGACCACCCACCAGACATAGCCTCGAACAACTCACTAAATAGCGACTGTATGGCTGTCAGAGACATACAAGTATAACATTATTGTTGTAAGTAAATAGCCAACTATGGAAATCAGGTGCTGTTTCAAACATACACACACACATACCTTCGCCAACATGCCCCACTCCCCCAGAGCCTCGTTGCTACTCATCATTCAATTCATCCCCGCTGTCGTACATCTTTCCAATCTTCTAGCTTGTACTATGGCCAGCTTTCAGCTCAGGGAAGCGTTTTCCTTCCACAAGACTCAGCATTAATGGGAGCAGATCTCCAATCACCACTGTCATTATTAGCACTGGCAGGCCAATCTTCTCTGCTTATTATCACAGCAGCTGGTGATAACCGAGCTAGCAGATGATATAATGAAAGACTGTTTGTTATCAGTCTGAACTGGTTACTACTCGTGCTTTAAGTGCATGTGGTTAAAAACAGAACTAGTATTTCTAGTTTAGCGCCACATATTTTGTTTTGGTTCAAGTTCAAGGCCTCATTTTTCCTGCTCAATGCTTACATGGTGCGTATAACACCGACTAAGTTCAACTGTTGTAGCCAAAAACTACACTACGCAGGTACATGAAGAGTAAAATGCTACTCAATTGATAACGCCAACAAGTACACGAATACTCAAATAAATTTGATAGGTTTGTTTCTTTTCAAGAACAAACATCAACAAGTGCTGTACAAGGGAAAAAGACAAAATGCAATAAAAATATGAAAAAATGTGACTTTAGCAGCTTTTTAAATTTATCCACAGATTTCATTAACACAAGACCAAAGGAAGACTATTCTTTAGTGTAGCACTGACAACCAATCTCCTTTTGACTCAATTTACAACCAATAGTGTATAATAAAATATAGTAACAAAGATGAGAACTTGTGCCCGCTAAAATGATCTCAAGCAATAGTCGAGAGAAGACCAGATTTAAAGTATAATAACTGAAATGACTGACAGAAACTGGAATTAACACTTTTAGTCAGCTGTTTCACCAAAGAAGGCAAAAGAAAGAGAGACTGATTTAGCTGGAAGATAGGGAGATGAACTTGATATGAATTACAGGGTATAATGGTCAGTTTCACTGAATTGTATTACCAAGGATGGCTTTTACAACTTTGAACTTTTTTTAATTTAGCCTTTATGCTGCTGTTGTACTAGCAAGACCAAATTACCTCGATCATGTTTGTGTTACTACTTGATAAGGATTCACAATAAATTTAGCAAAGCATTACATTCAATAATACAAGGCTATAAACTATAAAACTGAGCTATTATGAATTCTTTTTTTCAAAATGTCCCTTATTCTATCTTTATGTGGTAATAGAATAAACTGTTGTTGAGGTGAAGATAAAATGACCACAGTAACCTTGTTCTTTGTCGCTCGCTCTGTTGTCCTCTCCTCCTCAGAGCCTCAGGCTGCTATATGCATACTGCTGCATGACGTGAGTCCCAGAGCTCATTACACTCTTGCTAATTGCACCAGAACGGTCAAGTCACTCAGCTAACCCTTGTGTGTGTTTATGAGTGTGCAATTAAAGCGTGTTCTTTTGTGTGTCTTTGCTGCTGTACATGTTTATACCTGCTTGAATGTTGTGTTTGTCCACCTTGTTTAAGGGATCTGACCTTGCACACAGCACCAGCACCAGTTACCGGTTCTCATTTACATACTGTATGCAGAGTGCTAAAGAAAAACTCTTTGGAGGGACCTTGTTTTTAGCTGATTTTCCCCTGTAGAAATACCCGTTAGACCAATTCAATCTATCAATTAATCAGTCAATCAAATTTTATTTGTAGGTGATTGTGAGAAAAAACTAAAAAAAAAAAAAAGAAATAAAAAAAGTTAAAAAAAAAAGAAACCTCAGGAAGAACCACAGAGGAGGGATCCTTCTTCCTAGGAAGGACAGACTTGCAATAGATGTCTCATGTGCAGAACATAACAACATGAACACTAACAAAGTATTGACAATGTTACTAAAATATGTTAAAATGTATGAAGCCCATGAGGCCAAGAGCATGTCAAATCTATAAAACCAGAGGTATGTGCAGTCTTTTGATTCATAAACAGATATAGTCTGTTGATTTAAAATGGAAAAACAAAACTAGGTGATCCCACCTATAATCTTGAGCCACGTGATCACCTCCCCACAAGGCAGCGCGCCACAGACACATGAACCACGTCCATGATTCACAGGAACCTGCGAGATGAGAAAGCACACGAACTCCGAGGAAGGTGTGAAGTTAGTAACATGTGTTATTGGAACAGGAATAAGTCGAAAAAGAGAGAGTGACAGAGGAGCTCAGTGCTTCAGGGGTATTTTCTCAGCAGCCTAAGCATAGCTATGTGAAGACTTGTGCCAGGACTAACTATAAAGACCTGAACTGGGAGCTGTTAGAAGAGGCGCCTGATTAGTAAATACTCCTGGAGAGTTTGGAGATCCTAGGAACTATAAGTAAGACTGCTTTTTACTAGAGTGGTGATCTAGGTGGGGTAATAAGGCACTATAAGCTCTTTATGATATGAAGGACCAAGACCATTTTGGGCTTTGTAAGTAAGAATGAGAAACTCTATTCTAGATTTCATAGGAAGTCAATGTAAAGAAGCTAAAACTGGAGAAATATGGTCTCTTTTCCATGTTCCAGTCTGTACACAAGCAGCAGCATTCTGAATCAGCTGGAGAGTCGATAGTGCGGGCTGATAGTTGAGTCTTACAATAGTCTAACGTAGAGGTAACAAATGCATGGACTAAATTTTCTGCATCTTTTTGAGTGAGAGTATGTCTGATTTTTGCAATATTACAAAGGGGAGAAAAGACAGATCTTGAAATTTGCTTTACGTGGGAGTCAACGGACAGATCCTGATCAAAGATAACTCCCAGATTTATCATAGTAATGTGTGAGGCCAAGGTAATGCCGTCCAATAATGACCAATAACCTAAACCCGAACCCTAAAAATTACAGGTTATCCAGGTTTTTTTATGCCCTTAATACATGCATGAAGTTTAATTAAGCTGTTGGTTTTTCTCTGGCTTCTTGTGACTGAAAATAATACAGTGGTTTCTTATTATATTGTCTAAAGGAACTATATACTGTATATGATGAATAGAATTGGTGCAAATACAGTGGTTGAGTGGTTAGCATTGTCACTTCACAGCAAGAAATTCTTGGGGATTTTAGTGTCAGGTTAGGGCCTTTTTTCGTGTGGAGTTTGCAGGTTCTCCATGGGTTCTCTCCGGTTACTACAGCTTCCTCCCACAGTCCAAAAACATGCAAAGGGGGTTAGGTTAACTGGTAACTCTAAATTGCTCGCAGGTGTAATGTGAGTGTGAATGGTTGTGTGTCTCTATATGTCAACCCTGCAGTGTACCCCACCTTCGCCAAATGAAAGGATAAGCAGCAGAAAATGGATTCATGGTCCAACTACAGATCCTTGTGGAACTCCATAACTAACTGTGGTGTACATGAATGACTTGTCACTGACATGTGCAAACTGATATATGACAGAAATTATTCAAACCAGCTTAGAGCTGTTCCTTTAATGCCAATTAAATTGTCCAGTCTTTGTATAAGGATTTGTTGGTCGATGATGTCACATGCAGCACTAAGATCTAATAGATCAAATACAGAACAGATATAAGTCCCTTGTACAACGCAGTTCAAAGGCCAATGTTGTTTCTGTGCTATGATGCATTCAAAAACCTGACTGGAAGACTTTAAATAAACTATGTCATTCAGGAAGTCACATACTGTAACTGAGTAGCTACCTTTTTCTCAAGAATCTTGGAGAGAAAGGGAAGATTAGAAATCGGTCAATAGTTTGCCAGATTCATCAAGAGTAGCCTTTTTAAGGAGAAATTTAATTACAACCACTTTGAAGTTACATAGTTTGTTAACAGATATAGGTTGATTTAGGGGAAGAATTTCTTGAAGCAGTTTAGTTGGGATGGGGTTTAAGAGACAAGTTGCTGGTCGAGATGAAATAATAATTGAGGTTAGTTGCTGTCTTTATCGGTTGATGACAGATGTTTATCATTTAAATTCTTTATTCAGCTGCTGTCACTTCTAGGTCAGAATGGGGGAAAATCTCATCAGTTATGGGTCTCCCTTGACCCATGGGGCACCCATAACTGAAGCTGTGGTGTTTAAGTATCTTGGGGTCTTGTTCACTAGTAATGGGAAAATGGAGCGTGAGATGGCAAGGCGGATTGATGCAATGTAGCTGCTTTTTCAGCGGACAGGACCGTGATGAATAGGGATCTCACGATCTACATTGGTCAACGTTCTAGCCCTCACTTACTGCCGAACAAGTTGTTGAAATAAATTGTCTCAGATTGTGGCTGGGGTCAGCTGGAGGAACTCTGAGTAGAGCAGCAGATTCTCCTCTTCTAAAGGAGCCAATTGAGGTGTTTGGGGTATCTAGTTAAGACGTCTCCTCGACTTCATCCTTCAGAGACCTTTTGGGCACACCTAACTGGGGAGAGGTCCTGTGGAAGACCCAGAATTCATTGGAGGGATTATATATGGGGATCCTCCAGGAGGAGCTGGAAAGTATTGCTCTGGAGAGAGATTTTTGGTATTCTCTGCTTAATCTGCCACCACACCGACCCTATCCTGGATATCAGAATCTGATTTTGTGGAGGATAATAAATGAATAGATGGATCTAATCAATTTTTTATGAAAAATCTGAATAATAAAGTCTAGGACAACATACATAATGAGCTCACCAATAGGTGGGCTACAATGAAAATGTAGCTGGTCTTCAAAGGGGCTAGCCACAACACCTAACAATAGCATCAAATCTGGGCTACAGAGGAAACTAATCATGTCTCATTCATGTGACATAAATTATTTAAGGTGCATTCTCACCAGACCCAGTGTGCATAGTTTTCATGCAGAAAAAAAATGCATTTTTTGAACTATGAAGCGTCAGAACAATGACCTACTCCGTTCTCTCCTCATTATGGTGACATGTGGACCTTTTATCTTGTGGCCACACAAGACAGCAATAGTTGTACAAGATCTATTTATTTTTTAATGCCTTTTAAAGGATTTTGTACGCAAAATAAAAAAATCAAACAAAAATCTTTTGATACTAAGTGATGAGTGATGAGACTGATGAGATTTTTTTTTTAGTTTTCCAATGTTTTAGATCAAACCATAGCTTGGTTTTGTTGGATGTATATTATCATTTGCCTCTCGCTCATCATATCCTGTGTCACTATGTGTGTTTTCATCACCAAACGTATTATAGAGACCAGAGGAGGATTCTCCTGGTGAACGATTCTGTAGTGTGTACTCTCTGTCACCACTCAGTCACTGTAATTTGAACTAAAAATGACCCCAACACAGCAAATCATGTAGACTTTGAAAGTCTGAACTTTTATTAGGAATATCATGAGGAGCTTGAAATTTCTGCTTTTTTACATCGGAAGGAGCCACTTGAGGTTGTTAGAGCATCTCCTGGATGCCTCTCTTTGGAACTAATACGGGAACATCCAGCTGGGAGAAGAATCAAACATAGGACCAGAAGTTGCTTGAGGGACTATACAGTATATTTAATCTGACCTGTAAGCAATTTGGGATCAGGCCCTGAAATACCCTGCTATCGTGTTACTGCTGCAGCCCAACCCTGAATGAGCGGTAACAAATGGATGGATGGAAAAATCATGATATATAGACAGACTAAAGGTGGTGTGAAAATTGGATGTGAGTTTAGAATTTCTGCTCAGATTTTTCAGCCTACATCTACATACAGTACACCCTAAGGCGTGAGGTTTAATTAATAGCTTTTTGTGCATGAGAGGAGCTGGCCGACAATCACATCTCCACATTCACATTTGTACTTGATACACTTCAAGAGGAGGAGCCACAACACTCCATGATGGATAATGGGAGTTTTCAGTGATGGATTTGCTGTTACATGCCGGGAAGCTGCTGTTGATGCAGAAAGACATGTGTTGTTGTGACTATTGGGTCATTGGAAATACAATAGTCATGCAGCTCGCTCAGTTGTTACTGCATGTCTAAGCATTTCAAACAGCCAACACTATCCCAGAGAAAACAAGAACAACAAAGGCTTTGGTGGAAGACGTATAGAAGCAACTGAAGGCAGTGCTTTTAGACATGAATCAGATTTACTCCATCAACCTCAGCAAGACACCTGACACCAGCCGTGCTGAAAAGGTGACCTCCACATGAAGAAAGGGAGCTCAACCAGAGAATGAAAAGGCCTGTCAGCTTATCAACAATGCCACCATCAAGTCAATGCTTTTCTTGTGAAGCAGGTGTCACGTTTTCGTGCAGAAGGTGTTTTCATGTGCACCAGCAGCACTTTGTGCAATAGAACAACTGACCAGAGACGACACCTGACAAGGTTACAACAGGAAGCTCAAGACAGCAGAGTTAATCCAGTAATAATGAGGAGACTATTGGCTTAGCATCCGGCACCTCAGGCTTTATTGCGTGCTAATGGAGAATTAAAGCCTTTTCATATTGTGTGATAGTAGCACACATACGTTAGACACACTTGCTGGTACACTGAATTGCCTGAATGTTACGCACAGACATGCATTCATATACACGCAGATATGAACATACAGTATGTTTACATGCAGCCATGACTACAGAAGGCTGTTTTTCATCACAAAAAACCCCTTTCTGTACACGGTTTTTACACTGCCACACCACAGATGTATGATACCTTCCTATTGCTTTGTGTTATTAAAAATCGAGTATTCCTGTAGGAAAACAGGTCAGTTGTGACAGGCATGACTTTTTTGTACATATTAACTATAAAAAGCCTGTTTGAGAACTACAGTTTACATTTCTTGAATGGTATCTATGAGTGATGTAAGGAAGTATTAATAACAAGCCAAATATGCAGAATAGCTTGTTCAGTGATTAACAAAATAGCCGAGCCAGTTACAGGTGAATTTCTCCATTCTGTTTGATCCTGATACACCTGTACTGGTGCAGATGAAGCTTAAACTACATTAATATTAAAATATTAAACCATAGAATGTTGATATTATACCATATATATAGTATTGGAACAAGAATTCAATTCCATTGCTTGATGCAAATTTTAATTTCCATTAACTCCAAAAGTCAAACTTTATGAAATTGGTGAACATAATCACAGATTTATGTAACAATATATTACCTTCAAACTTCAAAATTTGTCTGCATCTAACTGTTTTCACTGTATGTGAGATTTTTATGTGCGTCAGACACAAAACTTTTAAACTTTTAATTTTTAAACATTAACAATGGCATAATAATTAACAATGGCCTAACATCATGGTAACAATCATTTACTGTTATATGGAGGATGATCCTGTTCATCGCTCAGAGGGTAGAGCGCTCCTTGACCTTGTCTCCCCCAACCCATGTTGGTATCTTTTTATTGAATAGCCGGCAACACTCCCGCCTCCCAAACGAAACGAAATGAAAGTCCCACCTTGATTCATTTGCTATAAAAAAAAAAAATGGTGAACAGTGTGATAGCCAAAACATTTGAATTTCCTCCTAGTTGTTATTTTTATTTTGATGTATGTCCACTTTGCTGATAGATGTATTTATAGAAAGGGAATGAAATATTCAGAGGTTGTTATTTGGTTGGACTACAGGTCCTCTACAGGTCGTAAACAATTTTGGAGAAAAAATGTTGTTCTTCTTAAGGTGTTTAGAACAAACACCAGTTGTCAATCTCCAGGACCGTCAACTACACATTTAAATAAGTTATTAGGCTTCACCAACGTGCAGACCTGAAGTGTGGGATAATGTAGAAGCTTTCTGATTGTGGCAGATTTTAACTCAGGCCCTTACTGTGTTTCACAGATGTGCAGCACATTAAACGGAGGGACATTATTCTGAAGAGGGAGCTTGGTGAGGGAGCTTTTGGCAAGGTCTTCCTCGCTGAATGTTACAACCTGAGCCCCACCAAAGACAAGATGTTGGTAGCTATAAAGGTAAGAGTTTGTACTACACTATACTATACAACTATAAACTCTAATATCAGAGCTCTAACAGTGTCTGCAGTGTAAACTACATGTGGCTAAACATCATAATTTATATGACCTATGACTTAATTTAAAACAAGAATTGTTGTTGGCACACTGACTGAATGAAAATGTAGCTCCTCTTGTGAATGTTATGATTACCATATGGAAATATCATTCACAGGGGGCAATATTGGGATGTGATGTGCCTAGTACTAGGATGATATCTGCAAGACCACTGAGAGCATGTTATATCTGCTGTGGGGTTGAGCTCATTATCGCCGTCACCACTAATTATTTCGAGGAACATCATGTTATTATACTTTGCGAGGTGTTTGGTATTGTTTGAGATCAGAACTGTAGCACAAATGAAAAACAACATGAATTTCTTTTTTCTGGCCATGAAAGCTCTCCAATGAAACTCCGTTGTTAAAACTAGCGAAAAAAAATCATACTAAAATAGAAGTACACACATCTTAGTGAGAGATGGTAAAAGTGGAAGTCTCTCAGAAAAATACTAAGTTTACTACTAAAAAAAAATAAGTTTTAGAATATCTGATATAAGAATGTTTATGTTTACATGTATGTACTAAATAACATTTCACCTGTAGTATATCACAAGCATGTATTATTATTATTATTAGATTTATTTTTTGTTGTTTTTTTTTAATCTGACTCGTCACTAAAATAATTTCTGTCTCAGGCGGCATTATACTATAGAAAAATGTAGTAGAATATTAACCTTAAAATTTAAAATCTTGCAATGACCTTAAAATACATACACTCAAATGACTAGACATGGAGTGGCAAAAAATAATTTTGACCATTTTGGAATTTTGAAGTTTAATAATTTTTCTCAAAATTAGAAGTGCTCCAGAGTGCAATCCTGGCCCAAGGGCCAACATTGCCTTAAAATGTCTGCATCCAAATTTATCAGGATCTTAACCAAAATGTACATTTTTTTGGGGGGGGGGGCTCATTCCTCTTCCTCCCATCAAGTTTCATTAATATCAATTCAATAGTTTGTTTAAACAAAATATTTGCACTGACCAAAAATATATCCTCCTTGCAGAGGTAATAAAGTCCATGTAACAATAGTGGAAAAACTGTGTAGATTTTAGTGTTCTGAATATTTCTCTTTTGAGTGACCAAAGCAGTTATTTTGTCCTTTCCCATTATAGACAGTTCCTTCTTTGACTTACATGTATAAAGTCTATTTAGTTTTTTATTCTATTGCAAAGTCAAAGTTGAATTTTAGCAAATGCAAAGAGAAGCTGGAAAAGAAAACTCAACAGCCTACTTGTGACCACCCTCTGGTGTTTGCCTTTTGGGTTTGTGTTTTTTTCAGTCTTTAAGCATGTAGAGATGGGTGGAGCTGTTAATTCTGGTGTTTTACAGATGGTTGTGGCTGGCTTCTCCACTCTGTCTCTCTCTCTCTTATCTGATCAGCAGCTGCATGTTGGTTTGGTTCGTTCCATTTTATCTCCAACACACCACACAAACACAACAGGGCAACCAGCACTGACATACAGACTACAGACTAACTGTTACTTTTGCTTTATTTACAATAAACTTATGTTTAAATGACTCTAAAACTTGTGTGGTCCCCCTTTTTGTCTGACCCACTGAGTCTGGGCAGTGACATATTCAGCAGCCCTTATTGTTAGAATCAACATTGAGAAAGTACATTATACAGGAGAACAGTCTGTATAATATATCAGCAGAAGGAAGGACAGCAAAAACGGGACAAGAAAACAGGAGCTCTGTCAGGGGAGAGAAAAGACCGTAGGTGAAGCAGATAATGAAGGAGGTAATCATGGCAGCAGCCATTTTAAAGTTATAACAAGCAATTGCAGTGTTTCAATCCATTATAGTAATTTACTGACGATATGATGAATATTTTGAGTGCATCTGTCTGATGGTTCCATTTGTCTGTCGGGAATGGATGTTTTTTGTTTTTTTCAGGGTTGTTTTTTTCTCACTCAACTCTGACCCCCCAAAATTTTCTGGAAGAGCAAACTGCAGGTTTAAATGAAGAAAGAATAGGATGCATGAACCAGACTGCAGTTAATACTTATAGATTCACATATACTAGAAAATATGTAGTCGGCGTAATTTCCACTCTACTGATTGTGTTTCTCTATTGCTTTTTGAGCTATTATTGAATCCTGTTTTTTCAATTTACAACCACCCTATTTAAAACATTTTAAAAGATATAAATAACAGACAATTGTCCAGCCTCTGGCCTCATACAGTAACGTGTTGACTGTCATCACATGAAGTCTGAGCAGGTGCTACACTGCAGGGTTGTATCAGCTGCTTAAAGACAAGCCTAAAGGCCACACTAATACTTTGACTGTCTCTGTGACTTTTATTTCTAAGTATTCTGAATCATGTGAGATGAAAAAGAAAGAGAAATTCTGGAGCGAGTTAGATGTAGTGGTAGATGGTATTCCCAGGAAGGAGAGAGTGGGGATTGGAGCAGATTTCATTTCAATGCATCGTCTAAACGATGCATTGAAATCTGAAAGAGATTGGAGACTGCAAGGTGGTGACAGGAGATAGTGTAAGCATCGGGTGGTAGTGTGTAGGAAGACTCTGGTGGTTAGGAAGAGGAAGAGAGCGAAGGCGGAGCAGGGGATCAAATGGTGGAAGCTGAAAAAGGACGACGGCTGTGAGGACTTCAGGGAGAGGTTGAGACAGGCTCTGGGTGCTTGTGAAGATCTGCGAGATGAGTGAGTAACTACGACAGGTAGGGAAGTGTTTGGTGTGTCATCTGGACAGAGGACGTATGATAAGTAGACTTGGTGGGGAATTAGGAAGCTGATGAGCAACACAATGTAGATTTGGAAAAGAGTAGTGGAAGCCAGGCTAACAGAAGAAGTGATCATTTGTGAGCAGCAGTATGGTTTCATGCCAAGAAAGAGCACCAAAGACGTCGTGGTCACTTGAGACTGCTGATAGAGAAGTATAGACAAGGTCAGAAAGAGTTGCATTGTGTCTTTGTGAATCCAGAGAAAGCCTATGACAGGGTGCCGAGGGAGGACCTGTGGTTCTGTATGAGGGAGTCTGGAGTGGCAGAGAAGTATGTTAGACTGGCGCAGGATGTTTTTGAGAACAATATGACAGTGGTGAGGTGAGCTGTAGGAGTGACAGATGGCTTTATAGTGGAGGTGGGACTGCATCAAGGATCGGCCCTGAGCCCCTTCTTGTTTGCTATGGTGATAGACGGACTGACAGATGAAGTCAGACAGGAATCTCTTGATGATGTTTTACAGACTGTGATCTGCAGTGAGAGCAGGGAGCAGGTGGAAGAAAACCTGGAGAGGTGGAGGTATGCGCTGGAAAGAAGAGGAATGAAAGTCAGTTGCAGCAAAACATAATACATGTGTGAGAATGAAAAAGAAACAAGTGGAATGCTGAGGTTACAGGGAATAGATCAGGAAAAGGTACATGAGTTTAAGTACTTTGGGTCAACTGTTCTGTAAAAAGGTGAAGAAGCAAGTGCAGGCAGGGGGGAGTGGGTCGAGAAAAAAGTCAGGAGTGATCTGAGACAAAAGAGTAGCAGCAAAAGTGAAAGGAAAGGTTAACGAGAGGGTAGTGATGGTTTGGAGACGGTGTTAAACACAATGAGATTCTCCGTGGGAGTTACAAGGATAGACAAGATTAGGAACGAGCACATCAGAGGGACAGCACTGGTCTGACATTTTGGAGACAATATTAGAGAGGCCAGACTGAGATGGTTTGGACATGTGCAGAGGAGGAACAACAGATATAGTGGTAGAAGGATGCTCAAGATGGAGCTACCAACTAGAAGGCAAAGAGGAAAACCAAATAGGAGATTCATGGATGTGGTGAAAGGGGATATGCAGATAGTTGATGTGAGAGAGGAAGATGCAGAGGCCAGGGAGAGATGGAGGAGGATGATTCGCTGTGGCAACTCCTAGGAAAACCTAGGTAAAGCCAAAAGAGGAAGAATACATATTCTGAATCATGATTTGGTTTATCAATAGATATGCCCTGCATGGTTCAAGCATTTTTTTAAATGAGGTCACTGTTTTACACTTTTATAATGATTAATTTCTTATGTTTATACCACAACTGAGAATCTAAAATATAAGACCTGTATTGCAATGAATCATGGGTAATATAGTAAATAATAGTTAAGTCTGAAGTCTGCACCCCAAGTCCCTAAAAAACTGAATCCAAATGGACATTTGGATTCAGCCATAGCAAAAATGGTAGATTATAACCAAAATACACCACTGATGGCATATCCTGTATCTGTGACATGTTGAGGCAAGGCAGTTCCATTGCTGCCTCGCCCATGTAACAGGAATTAGATGTCCATTTTCATAAGAGGACGTAATCTCAAATTAAGAGTTAAAACTGGACCCATTTCTCACTGGCCACGTTTTTTTCCTGAAACTTTTTAAAATAAAATAGCTTTTCAGATGGAAAAATGAGGAGGGAAATTAACTTAGTGTCAGACATGTTCCTGTCTCAGCAATGCACTCTTGCAAGATCTTCATATCTGCCTCACTCTGATGAATGATCTCTTGTGAAATCCTGAGATCTGTAGCGAACATATTAAGTTACCAGATGCCTGCATCTAGCATTGTGCTGTCAACATGGACAAACAATGGACCTGTGGTGGAAATAATAGAATATGCTCAGTCTGGGTCATTTATAGCCAAATTACCTGGAAACCAAGAGTGACTTGAGTAATGGTTGAGATGTCTATTATGTTATTTTATTCCCAGAAATATTATCTATATATTTTGGAATCATTAGCACCATTGCTGCAGACCTTCAGTGTCAGTACAATAGGGCAAAGAGTTTTTTGGTCTGGTTCTGTATTTTTTGTACACTACCAGATAAAAAGAGATCTGGAGCTCATTAGTTTTTACCACTAACATCGCAATTGGGTACCAGGGGGTGGTAAATGTAAAAAAAAAATGTTCAACCATATCTCCATGAGTGTAATGTACACAAAATAAAAAAGAAGATAAAGACTAAAAGATTTATATTGTAGCATTTATCTTTTAACACTTTTTCAAAGGTTTTACTTCATTACAAAACATGCCATAAATGTAATAAGAAATGTATTTATACCAGATTGTTTCAAGAAAATACTCTCAACTTTACAGTCATGTTTGAGCTTTTCCTTTTGCCCAAACTAAATTAAAGCTATTACTGCTGCAAAAATAAAGATGTGTCCAATTTTAATGTAGATGTTACAGCAAGACCCGAAATGGAACAATAGGATAAACACAGGAGGGAGGGATGTTTCCATGACTCCCAAAGTGCAGCTATCACTGATCATGTTGACATCCCTAAAATCTCTCTCTCTCTCTTCAGACACTAAAGGACCCCACTCTTGCAGCCAGGAAGGACTTCCAGCGTGAGGCTGAGTTGCTGACCAACCTCCAGCACGAGCATATAGTGAAGTTCTACGGTGTGTGCGTGGACGGGGATCCTCTCATTATGGTGTTTGAGTACATGAAGCATGGAGATCTTAATAAGTTTCTCAGGTAAGACCAAAACTAAACCAGCATGTGGAGTAGGAGGTGTGGTGCGAGTGACAGCATTTAATAACCAGAGGTTTGGGTTTTGAATGGAAAATCAAAAAGAGAACTAATACAACACTGCAAAGCAATCTAATACTTCCTCTGTCCTGACACAAAGTTCTCACACATGAAAGTTTCCATTTTCACTATAGAAAGTAAGATTTCTACAGCATTTGCAGTCCAAACGACACCCTGTCCAGTTTAAGGGAAACCCATTCTAAGATCAAATATGGATGTAGACCATTTACTTGGTTGAACCAAAACAAATACAGAAAATGATCATCCCTGTTTAATACCTTTTAATATTTTATATCCGGCAAAATGTATGTGATGCAGTTATTGTGTTTGATGTGTGATTATACCACAGGCCTCTGTGGTATAATCCCGAAGGCAGCCTCTTCTTCGTTGCAGCATAGAGGTGTGACTCTCTAGCTGTGTCCCAGTTGAGTGGCCGTAACCTCCAAACTGGCCTACCCAAGTGGTTTACAAAGGCCGGGAAGGCCAGGCCTAAAGATAGACCAAAGTTAGTGAAATGAGACAGTTTAGCCTTCAGAGGGCTTCCGGGTTGCGTCACCAGCTGTTTCAATTTCTGCTGGGAACTCGAGCTGGTGACCAGAGAAAGAATTGAAAAGAGAACAGATTCAGAAGAATTACTTGTATATTTTTGTTTGTTTATAATTTGTTTGAGGAGGAGGAGTCACATCGCCACTGGTGAATTTCCAGCTGAGACAGGGCCATAGAGAAGTAAAGCTGTGTTAATTATAACAAACACGTTATTATTTGCTAGTTAATTTTAACTGTTAATAATAACTGTTATAATTACCATACCTATACATTGTGTTATTTACCGTGAAATGTCATTAATGCTAGACATTTGAGCAATAGCTTAAACATATATGGATACTGGCAACTTTTACAATTCATTTATATTTAAGATAACCCTAACCTTAATATAATATTAAGATGTTTTCTCATGAATCAGATTAAGTAGGTAGACAGACAGATATAGCCTCATGTGTCTAAGCTCTCCACACTTAATATAATGTTTAATGAAACATTTTTGCAGCTCTATTGGCAACTATGAGGAAGTATAACACCACCCCCATCATGGTACAAGTCATTGAACATTGTACAATAAGGCAACCAGTGCAGTTCTCCACAATGGCTATATCGGAAGCTGGTTATGTACAACCATTTGAGTAAGACAGGGATGTTTGCGTTCCTCTGCACTTTTCAACATCTTCCTGAAGTGGATTATGCCGGATGCATTGGAAGATCATGTAAGCACCATCAGCATTGGAGGTAGGAACATCACCAATCTTCGATTTGCCAATGACATCGATGACTTGGCAGGGAATGAAAGAGAACGCTCGACCTTAGTGGAACAACTCGTGACCACCTCCAGGGCTAATGGATTGGCAATATGTGCAGAAAAGACCAAACTAATGACCAACAATACAAACAGCATCAACACAGACATCAAAGTCAATGCACAGTCGTTGGAATCTGTATCAAAGTTCAGTTATTTGAGGCCATTCATACCTGATTAAGGCTCCAAGCCAGAAATCATGTTCAGACTTGTGCAAAAAACAGCAGTACTAAGCAGACTGAAGCCCATTTGGAGATACAGAAACTTCACACTGAAATCAAAAGGGAAATTATTATGATCCTTCGTCATATACAGTGAGGCTATATGCATGTGAAGATTGGTCTGTCACTACTGAACTCCAGAAAAAGATCCAAGCCATGGATATGAGATGTTACAGAAAACCGCTATGTATCTCTTACACCGAATATATCACAAACACAGAGGTTGGTGACAAAATCACCCAAGCCATTGGTTCTCAAGATTGACTGCTTACGATCGTGAAGAAGATAAAAACTGAAGTAGTGGAGCCACATCCCAAGATCAGAAAGCCTTGCAAAGACAATCCTACAAGGCACTGTAACAGGGAGCAGGAGGGGAGGATGACACAAGAAAAATGGGAAGAAATCATCAAAGAGTGGACAAACCTGGATTTTAAGGAATCCCAGAGAGCTGTGCGAGATGGGGGTAGATAGAGAGAGCTGGTGTGGAGAACATCAGGGGTGCCCCAATGACCATTGAGGTTATGGGAGGTGAGGTGAGAACCATTTTCCCCTCCTTTCCCTGTGAAGTACAGAC
>KV751352.1:808852-843896 GCA_001698575.1 Mola mola
ACGGATAAATAGAATTGCCTTTGTGGCTCCTTAACACAATCAATCAAGATGATGAAGAGAGTCGCTGCTGAGTGAAATACTGAGTGTCTTTGGAACACATATATTTCAATTCTGAGAGTGTGAAGAAAAGGATGAGACTGACCATTAGCCAGCTTCCAAAGGGGCCTGCCAGCAGCCTGTAAGTGGAGGAATAAGGATGTCAGGAATGTTTAAGGAATGAGCCAGCCATACGACTGCTAACATGATAAGGATAGCCATCCAGAAAATCAATAATTTAGGGAGAAGGCATGCTTCCCAACAGAGAGGCAACAAACCCATTTATGAGAGTAGGAGTTCTTATCCACAGAATACTGTTGATTTGCAATTGATAAAAGTAAATGTAGAATATTTCAGGTTATAGTCTGATTTTTTTTTTTTTTGAGCTTGTCATTTTCACTTTTATACATCCATACTCCATGGGCTTAGTGTGATGCTACTTCATAATATTAAAATTGGAACTTCCAAATGTATACAGGAAAGCTGGATGGGGCAGCCTCTGGGAAATACCAATGGTGAGCCTCCTCACAGAAAAAATGGCATTGATTTTCTCCTGTGTTTAATTCATCACTCTGGAATTTCTTTTGTCGTTAAATGATTGTAGTGTTGTAATTGGGGTATACAGGCCCATTCAGGTGTCACTGGTTCCTACAATGTGGCAGGCATACTCTCTGGTGTGTCTTTTTCAAAATCAGGGGTTAAATATCTCTAAAACCAATGATAACATATACACTGGCTCTCAGCTTTTCACCCTCGAGCCTCTCTTTGGAAGTTTAATTAATGCTCTTCTTGCAATTGATGTGAAGAACTATATTGGAGAGGAAAATTTGGAGAACTTTTTGTCAAGCTCTCAGCCTAAATTATTTCAGGTCAAATGTTTTCCATCTTGCTTTTTATTGGTATACAGTAGTTCCTTTAGCAAATAGCTGATGTTATACACATGAAGGACATGACAAGAGCAATCTCAGTAACTATGGACTATGGAAACTCCTCCGCCTGGCAAAGATCTTAGAATTCATAAACGATCAGTTGAAATTGTGGTTGACCAAAGCTTCCTGAGCTCATAGCAAGATTCAAAGCAAGCCACAGTACTGTTTCTGCTGTCACGTTGGTTTTAAATTACACTGCATCAGTGTCAGATAAAGGAAAGCACTGTGCATGTCTTGTGAATCTTTCCAAAGCTATCGATGTTGTCGACCACTACCTGCTCTTGTTGAGGTTACATAATATTAGATTTGATCACATTACATGGAATTGGATCAGAAACTTTTGGATCTGGTGCTATTTACAGTTTATATCAACAACACTGTGTCACTGTTACCAAATTGTATGCAGATGACACTGTACTGTGTTTTACTGATTCTGTGTGTTTAGTTTATAACATTGCAGGATAGTCTTAAAAACCTGAGCCCAGTTTTAAATTCAAAATGAAGTACATCTTATTTTCCAGAGCCAGAGCTAGATTACAATGACTGATAAATGAATCAATCATTATAATCCTTCCAAAAAATTCAAAACAAAGGACATGTTATTCTCCAGACCTAGAGCTAGATTATAATGATTGATAAATAAATAAATCATTATAATCCTTCCAAAACTGTGCCTTTTCTGCCTTTTTTCATTTCCTTAATATTGCAAAAATCTGATTCTGTCTCAAAATGATGAGGAAAAAATTGGTCCATGCCTTTGTCACTTCCAGGCTTGACTAATGTAACTCCTTATTATCAGGCTGTACTACCAAGTCACTAAAGAATAAAGCTGATTCACAGTACTGCTGCTTGTGTAGTCTGGAAAATGAAAACGAGATCATATTTCTCCTGTTCTAGCTTCTCCGCATTTGCGTTCAGTGAAATGAAGAATAGAGCTTAAAGTTCTCCTCCTCACCTACAATTTTCTGATGGTCAGGCATCTTTGTATCTTAAAGACCTTGTTCTCGCCCTACTTTTACTCTGTCATGTCCCAGTATTTGTGTTACTAACTTCACCCTCTCTCAGCTACCCAGTGACGTGGGCTTGATGGTTCTGCTAGTGACCTGCTATCCGGTGGAGATGTGACTTTTTCTCTGGGATCATGACCAAATTCACCTATCCTACCCAGCAAAAGACAGCGTGGCCTGGAATCCTGACCTGGATCACTGTCTGTTTCCTGGACTCTGCTCAGGACTGGAACAGCGACAAAGAATTTCTTCAAACGCTGGAATGCTTCCTCAGCTTGTGGAGAGCAGGAAAACTGTAGCTATAGAAATGCAGGTATAGAAATTAAGTTCCAAATACATTTTCGGTAGAAATTAGCGAACCCTAGAAAATGCTGTACATATTTGCGAGAGTATGGAACTGGACAGTCTATAACAGCTTGCACTTTGTATTGATCCATTTTAACCTGGCTTTCAGGGATGACATATCCAAAAAATGAGACAGTGTTCTTATAGAACTCAAACTCTTACAGTACGAATATGAGAATTAATATCAGGAGAAAAAAATTCCAACTAGATAGTAGATACAAAAAAACACTATGATTCAGAAGGTCTCTCAACACATCATTCACAAAGGCTTGAAAACAGCTGGAGCATTCGTCGGACCAAAAGGCTTGACTAAATATTTGTAGTGTCCCAAGGGAGTGTTAAATGCAGTCTTCAATTTGTCTCCCTCTCTAATCCGTACTAAATGGTATGCATTTCTCACATCCAACGTAGTGAATACTTTGGCACCTTATACATAGTCAAAGGCTGTGGAGATCAAAGGGAAGGGGTACTGATTCTCAACAGTAATGTCATTCAACCTGGTGTAGTCAATGCAAGGGCGGAGGATTTTGTCCTTCTTTTCAACAAAGAAAAATCCTGCCCCTGCTGGAGACGAAGAAGGTCACATAATACCTGCTTTCAATGACACGGTTATGTAATAATCCATGGACTGTTCTGCAGCTGACAGAGCAAAGTCTTCCTTTGGGAATGGGAGCCCCTGGAAGTAGGTCTATGTCAAAGTCATACAGTCTATGAGAACAAAGAAAAAAGGCTTGGGTGTTGTTGAATGCCTTTTTTTGTTCCCAGTAGCACGCTGGAACACTGGAGACATCAGGTTGGTCCACTTCCTCTAACGCTTTTTCATGAGTGGGAGTCTTGCCTGGAAGAAAACGTTCGTTAGAATCCTCCCCTCACCCTATGATTATTCCCGTGGCCCAGTTTATGTGAGGATATGTTTTAACAACGAAGGGAAGCCAATGATGAGGGGGAGATGTACAGATTTATATATTTGGAGAATTTTATCCCATGACCATCTTCAAACTTTAGTGTCACAGGTGAAGTCTGGTGAGTAACTATGCACTTTAACCTTCCGTCCAGAGCTCAGGCAGTAAGAGGCTGGGGAAGCACTTCCTGAGTTAAATGGAGTGCTTGAGCAATCTGGAAGTCCATCAGATTAGTATCTGCCCCGGAGTCCACTAGAATTTGGTGACTCTGGGAGGTGGAATTAGACCTCAGAGTTACCTTGCTCAGCTGTCTCTTAATATTGTTTGCAACAGGTATAAGACTCACCAGCGGCGTGGAAGCGAAGCCTGACATAGGCGATCACATTGGGCAGGAAGCGATGAAGTGTCCCAGTAAATGCATCTGTACATATTTTATATGTGCATACTTTACATACTTAACATACTTTATTACATTACACTTCGTTGCCGCTCAACAGGAGACAGGCAGGTGTTCCCGATCTGCAGTGTAGGAAGGAAGAGTTCTGACAGGGGATGTCACAGACAAAGTTGGAGACTGATGAGGCTGCTGGGGAGCTGGAATGAACCGGTGCTGATCCCGTTTAGCCCGGAGTCTCTGACGTTCAGTCTCTTATCTGTTTTTTAAGCCAGTGAAATCAATGTGTCTAATTCCACTGGCAGATCCAAAGGTGCTAAATGATCTTTTTAAGTCCATTTAAAAATGCATCTATTAAAGCTGGTTGATTCCAACCACTATCAGTAGTGAGAGAATGGAATTCTATTGCATAATTTATCACTGACCTTCTGCCTTGTATAGGTGACACGAGAGCTTTTGCAGCCTCTCTGCCCGGGGTCGCTGACTGAGCAATCAGTTTTAAGGTCTCTAGGAATAACAGAAGGGAATTACAAACGACTGATCTAACTTGGCCAGACAAATACGATATCGTATAAGCTACTTTAGCCCAGTCTGAAGGAAAAGCAGAACGTTGAACTCAAAATGCAACTCACACTGGGAGATGAATGGAAATGACAATGAATGACGGTCTCCCGAATCTCCAAACAAAACGATCTGGGCTCAATGGATGGAGTGAGTGTGAGGATCATCCATTAAGAAAGTCACGAGGAAATAACTACTGGAACGCTGACACTAGGAATTAAGACGATCTGGCACAGGAGGGAAAGAACATACGGCTTAAATACATTAGGAAGGGGAGAACAACTAGACATAGCTGCAACACATTAGGGTAGGGAAGTAATCACACAAGTGGGAAGAAACACGAGGATTAAGACACAAAACAAATTTCAAAATAAAATAGGAAATACCACAACTCACTCTAACAACAGACAATTTACACTAACGGACCCTGATAGATTGACCATTTTCTGTCCTGACAGTGACCAAAAATTGGCTATTTCTACAGGAATAAAAGAATATTTCCCCTATTTTGCAGAAGAAGAGTTGCTGAAACAGTTTTCCAAACTGTTTTATAGTATTGTGATGTGATATATAGGAATGCAACCTATACATCCCTCACACTCCTCAAATCTCTACTTCTCTCTACCTTAAGATTTATTACAGTTGATGTTTATGGCGTGCATAACTGTATCTTATATAAAAGATTGGATGGCCTTCCTTGATAGACAGACGTTATTCTCACTGGTATCCCTCATTAATAAAACCCTGACTGGCAATTTGACACATTCTGAAGAAATGCGGCATCTCTCAGACCTGCTCTACTGACTAGCTCATGCTTCATGTTCTTCATGTTCCACAGGTTGGGTCCGAACATGGAAAGACAAAATATAGCACCTAATTAAAATCAGCAACCTTATAGCTTATAGTTATTTTTAATAAATACTGTATATTTAATTACAATTCACATTATTATTATCGTAGCCATTTTACATTAATCGATTTTTCAAATTATTTTATTTTACTCTTTATTCTGGCTATGGCTGTTTACAAAGTACTGTATGTTAGTGAGAGAAAGACAAAATATACGCCTGAGTTTTCTACTGTGTCCTTGGGTGCTCCAAAATAAAGCCTTCTTTTCTTCTTTTGGATCATTAAAGTTTCATCTAATCTGATTAATTTTATAGTAGTTGTGTGCAAATCTACTCTGGCACTTCCCACCTTTATCAGAATTTACACTGACCATCTAAATGTGAGGCCAGGAACAAAGATCAAGACACATATACGTGCACACGTACACACACACACACACACACTTGATGTATTGTGGTACAGAAATATATTCAGGGAGCTAGCTTACCAGCCACAGACATCAGTAACTAAGGACATGCATTTAAATTATTAATGCTGTGAATTATAGATTACTCTACCGTGCTGTGAGCGTGCACACACAACAGTGCATGTGGCAGTGTCTGTGTCTGAGTTATGTGCATGTTCAATGGTTATTGTAACTTGCAAGTAGGACCAGCATACTTTATTTACAACATGCCATACTAACCATGCACATACTGCAAAATAAACTCCTGCAGTGCAAGCATTCTTTATATTTCAAAAATACATAAAGAATGATTTTAAAATGGGGGTCTGTATAGTAACTGTATATCCCACTCCCATATTCTTTACAGCAGTCACCACAGTACGTATAGCTATTTTACAAACAAGCCAATTTCAGCTCCTCGAAAGAACATACCAGTGCAAATCTCTTTTATTAACAAAATTCTCATGTGCATACAAATACACACCCACATCAAGCTCTTGGACACGGTTGCTCAGCCTTTTATTTATTGTTAGTATAGCTTTCCAAACCTTTTTTTTTTTTTAGCACATACTTTATACCTAGTTACTGTGTACCTGTTATCTTTATCATGATTTTGCTCTCTGTCTCCCCTACAGTTCCACCTGCTCTAAATTAGGTCCTTGTCTTGTCCTTTGCCTTTTTACCTTGGACCCCTGCTAAAATTTCATGAATTTTAGTTTCCTAAAATACATGAAATTATATTAAATTGCAAAGTTGATTACACCTGTTGTACCTCAATAAAAGTAGCTCAAATAAGGTCGGGATTCAGATTTACTGTTCAATACTGTTGAAGTATTTATTCAATGATTTGATCACTAGTGGTATAAATTTATGTTGTTTTTTCTTTTTAAGGGTTGGTACTGAAACCTGTGGCCTGAGGGTAACAGCTCAGAAGAACTAGTAAGTGGCTGGCATAAGCGATGGATTTAGACTCCGACGTAAACTTCACTGACAGGGCCAGGGTGAAGTAATTTAACATCCCCACTGAGCCAGTTTCTACACCTGATCCTGTAAAAGCCTCATGGTTTCCGTCTAGGAGTCATCATGCACCGCACCATTCCTGTTGCTGCAAATATCTGGCAAACACCATGAGACCATTCAACTTCTCATTATGCCATCGCCACATAACCCTCTGGTTCTCTGTGTCCCCTGGATGTTCAACCCTCTCTCACACCTCCAGATCCACCAAACCTCATTAATGTTCCTCCAGTGTACCATGACCTGCTCCACGTTTTTTAGTAAAACTCAAGCCCTTTCTCTTCCACCACATAGGCTGTATAACTGCCCCTGCTGTCTCCCGAGCATTGGTCAATGATGTGCTGCAAGACATGACCAACCAGTAAATTTTTGTCTATCTTGACAGCCTCATCTTCTCAAGAAAACTTCAGGAGCATTTTCAAAATGTCCATCAAGTCATCCTTTGCCTAATAAAAAATGTTTAACTTTTCGTTAAAGGAGAAAAATGCAAATTCCATGCCAAAACTGTTAGTTTCCTGGGCTTCATTGACTTTAAAGTAAAACATCAAGCTGACCCTGCTAAGACAAAGGCTATCACTGACTGGCCTCTACCTACAACTCGAAAGGACCACCAACATTTTCTTGGCTTCGTAAATTTCTACAGAAGGCTCATTAAGAATTACAGTCAAATAGCTTCTCCTCTGACTAGCCTCACATCAACTTCTATACCCTACACCTGGACTTTGGCTCAACTGAAATCCCTCTTTGTTGAGAAACCCAGACCCGTCTTTCCAGTTCATCGTGGAAGTGGATGCCTCAGAATCTGGACTGGGAGCTGTTCAGTCACATTGATTATCTGTCGAACAGAAGATACATCCCTGTGTCTTTTTCTCGCACTGTCTGTCAGCCACTGAGAAGAATTATGACGTGGGTAACCAGGAACTTTTGGCTGTCGTCCCAGCATTGCAGGATTGGAGACATTGGTAGGAAGCAGCTGAACAACCTTTCCTAGTCTGGATGCATCATAAAAAAAAACTCTCCTACCTCCATTCTGCACACAGACTGACGCAGGTTCAATGGTCCCTTTTTCTGTCGCATTTCAATTTCACTCTCTCTGGGTCTGTCCAGGTGCCGCAATATTAAACTGAATGCTCTCTCTTGTCAGTCAGCTTCAGAGTCAGGCGATGAACCACCAGCTCCAATTTTTCCTCCCTCCTGTCTCTCTGCTGCCACACATTGGGAAATCGAGGACATAATTATTCGTGCTCAACAACATCAACCAGATCCTAGCACTGGACCCCCATACCAGCTAGGAGGAGAGGTGTCAAGTTGTTGAATGGGCTCACAACTGCAAATTAACCTGTCACCCAGGAATCAATCAGACTCTCAACTTCCTCCAGGAACAGTTTTGGGGGACAACTAATAATCAAGACACCCGTTCATTAGTGTCTGCCTGTTTAGTTTCCTGCTTATTTTCTATGCCCTCTACCAGTTCCACAGTGCCCATGGTCGCGCATCTCCATAGACTTTGTTACTGCTCTGCTCCCAGACTAGTTGATTGTTTTTCCAAATCAGTTCATTATATATCCAACTTACCCTCTGCCTTGGAGACAGCTAATCTTCTGATTACGCAAGTGTTCAGCCTCCACAGTATTCCAATGGACAGACTGAATGGGCAAATGAGGACATGGAAACAGCTCTCCGTTGTAATGCTCACACCATCCACCAGCCTGGAGCACTTTTCTGCCCTGGGTTGAGTGTGTGCATAATTCTTTAACCAACTCCTCCATCGCAACGTCACCTTTCGTGGCTGCTTTTGGCTACCAGCCTTTGCTCATCCGCTCAGGAAGAGGATATTGCCGTGCCCTCACTCCAGGTTCACCTTTGAAGATGTCACTGTGGAGCAACGCTAGTACTGCTCTCCTCCAGAGCACCTCTAGGACTCAGGAAAGTAATGACCACTGCCGCACTCTGGCTCCTTCATTGCACATCGGTTGTTACCAAAGGGTCTCCGTCTCGGAGTGGAATTGAAGTAGCTTGCTCCAAAATACATCAGACCATATGAGATTGACAAAATCATTAATCCATCTGTGGTTTGTTTGAAACTCTCACCTGCATTAAAGGCCTGGACCTTGGCCTGGAATCACATAGCCTACAATGGCTACAATCAGCTCTGAATTTGCAGCAGTGTTAGAATGCAGTGCAGACAAACGCATGGATTTTAATGAGTTAAACCTGTTGCCCCAGTGTCAGTTTGATATCAGCTGCGATGCCAAGCTTGTTTTTCAGATACCAGGCCGATCTTTCCCTGTGCTGGACCCAAAATTCCCAGTTCCTTTCAAAATCTTATTTAAATGTGTAAAAAAAAGTGTGAAATGTTAGCAATTTACAGTATAAGAGAGGTCCATTTTAAATGTCAGGATGATTGAAATACCGGTTTCTTCTGTCCTTCTGTGTGCGGTCAATAATGTTTTCTGGACATATGTTGTCTTTAGTTGCTGATTTTTTGTGTACTAAAATATATGCTCTCATATCTGAACTCTGTTTTGTAGGCCCATCACTTGGTATCACATATTTGTAAGTTTCTGGCAAACTGTCTTGGGTAATTCATAGCGTTTATTATTATCAAACACTAGTTATTATTAGTGAGCCATATCTCATCAATCTCAGCCCTTGTTGCTTTTACAGTATATTCGCCTATTATTGACAAAGATTAATGCAACGTTTACTAGTTAAAGTAACCACTTTAGCAAACAACATTTGTGAATATAAAAATGAGAAGAGAAGTAACTGTGTGACCTGATCTTTTTCAAATAAATTACATTCAGTTGTAAATAACTCAGTATGATTTACGGCAGGAATTTAACAAAATACAACGGGCCAGATGCAATATAGCCATGTGGCATTAAAGTAGTGGCTATGCACCAAGATCACAATCAACACAACAATGGCAAAGTCAAACAGTTCATGTTTAAAAAAATGATCTATGTATTGATTCCCAATCTGTGAATGGTTCACATCATTCTGATGTTTGGAAACCTGTGTAGAAGCCCCCAGCATCTGCAATCAGTGTGTGTGTGTGTGTGTGTGTGTGTGTGTGTGTGTGTGTGTGTGTGTGTGTGTGGTGCACTGTTAAAGTGGTTTGTACATTAATTTTTTTCATGAGACAACTGTGAGTGCATCCAGAGGACAATAAATGAGTGTTTACGGTGCTCTCTCTGGTCCTGAATCTTACAGTATGACCCAACCTATATGCCTTAGAGCAGAGGTGTACACTATGTTGACTCTTAAGGTCAGCATAAATCCCACTCTGACCTATCAATGAGGCCGGTGAGTTGCATACCAGGGCAAGAATCTGAGTTGTATTGATTGCTTTGGGTTGCACTGAGGTATTCGCTTTTGTATTTGAAGTATTCAGCGTTTAGTGGATGATCCATTAATCTCCTGAGACATAGCCACACGCGAGTGTATGTAAAACTATTAACATTATTTATCACGATAAACTCTATTTAGACACAGTTTTCATGGATAAAAAAAAAACAAGTGGAATTGTTGCAGAAATGTACGTAGCCCCTAAGGTCCCGCAAAGTGGTAATTTTTTTATCTTGTCCACACAAGATAATTATTTTGTGAAGTCAATGACACGACCTACATCTGTGAAGTCCTTCCTTCAGCTGATTCTGCTGTCCTTGTATGTGTAGCAAATGATTTCTGCTGATGACAATCCCCCGTCTAGGGGCTAAAGCAGCACGTATGCTTTGTAAGATATTCCGAGATGAAAATAAAATGTAATTAGCTGATTTGTCTCCATTTCATTGTATCCAACAATGTGGATCTTTAATGTGCAAGATCCATAACTTGTGTACACAAGTTATTATCTTACAGGCACAAGATAAAAAAAGAAAAGAAAAATACAACTTTCCAAGACTTTTATTTAGTCCCAAATCAAAATAAAATCACAAGACGATTTTCAAATGGACTATGCTTAGACCATAACCTACTCTTGAAACTATCTTACAGTGACCCACAACAGAACACAACATATAGCTGAAAACATTTGAGAGAGAAAAGGACAGAGAGAGAGAGAGAGAGATTGCGCCACTTGAACTGCCTGTGGCAATTCTTACAGGCTTTGTGAATTATTTGCCACGAGCCCTATTTGGTTAGGGAGGTAATTCACCTTGCCTTTTCTTGCTTTGTGGGTTTGGCCCAGTGTGTTAATGGGCTTATTTAACTTGGTATGGAAAAGCTATCCATATTCACATTTGACTGGTTTTCAATTACATTTTAAAAGGAAATTAATATTTTTTTTAGAAAGGACGTAAACTGTTTGCAACCTATGTTTCATTTGTCCCAACTGATTGGGACAAATAAAACAATATGCACCGAAGACCAAAATGATTTGACATTTGCACAAAATGCCATCTGATATTAAGAAAACACACATCTGAGCTGTTGATTACACCTAAAATGAGTTTATGTCTGTAACAACATATTTTAAAATCCTATTTTTACAAAAAGTGTTTCATGTTTTTTTCCCCACATTATTCATTTCTCCTAGTTTGTGCCTGCATTCGGATTCACTGTTCAACCCTGCAGGTGTCCACCATGTAATCAAGCCCATAGAGCCCATAGAATGAGGAAGCTGAAGATTAGATACTGTCTCTCCTTTGACCATGTCATCCTGCTATTATAACAACACTGAAAGGTGTGGGTGTATGAGATGGAAAAAAGTGAGTTTTCAAAAGAAAGACACAATAAAATTTCACTTGGAATATGTGAAATATAGAAAAAATAAGTGACAGACCAAAGCGGGGATGCACATATAGCTGAAAAAGCCATCATCTGATGCCACCGCTGACCGTCTGACCCTGTCAATTTGTTCACTGATTGGTTCTATCAGTTCTACACAGACCAATCAGCTCCAACTCTGACTTTTATATAATTTCTGATTCCAGTGGCAACAATGAAGGGAGAGATGTAGAGAAATCATGATGTTTACAGGTGTGGCTGTGGACAGTGAAGTGTCAGCTCTCTTGTTGCTATTTTCACATTTGTTTTGACTTTACTGTGGAAATTGTCTGACACATTTTCAAAGTGTCATCCTGAAGCAACGTTGAGCACAAAAGGAGATTTAAGGTAGGGAGGTGGGTCTGTATTAGATGAATTGAAGGGAGAGAACAGAAAGGAAGACAGCAGCCAAGTACTATTTTGACTACATTTAGACTGCATTTGTGCATGCAAAGCAAAACTGCTTAATTTCTTTCCTTCTTTAACAGTCTTTTGTCTCCTCCTTAGTACAGCTGCTGCAAATAACAGCCCATATGCTGTATAAATACTTAAATACTTTGATCAATGGGATGTAATCACAATCACCAAACACATTCACCAAGGGATAATAATTTAACAGATGTTCATGTAGATGTCCATCAGGCAAGCCCTCATTAACAAGTGTTTTTAGTATGCATTCTAATTTAAGTAACTTTTAATTCAGCATTTAGAGTAAATTTTAGACTTTAGCATGTTGTGGTTTTATATTAGTTAGAAAAAGTGAGTCCAGATATTAGACTTAGAATAGATTGGAATAGATGTTTTAGCAAAGGCTTGATGCTTGAAAAAAAAAAAGATCCATAATTTCACAGACCTGAAAGCTTAGCATCAAACAACAGACTGCAGCCCAGCTGTGTAACAGCAGCCACAACCATCACAATATCTGCCCAGCACAAAATGATTTAAAAAACCCACAGTTCTGGATTTGCTGTCATCAAATTGTTCTTAGGAGATCTCAGAAGATGTGTGCAGTCTGTTACAGTAAGCCTCAGCTTACTTCAGCAGCAAAATAAAGTCATCTCTTTATCAGTCATTAAACCTGGCCCCCAACACCCTCATTCTCGTTGTGCCCATCTGACAGGAAACATTAGCTCTTCCATATTGTTGAATGATAGATTTGTGTCATATTGGTAGAAAACTGTACAAAGCTAATGTAAGAAGACAAAACTTTGTAAAAGGAGGAAAATTTATCAGATTTTCATATTTTCATGGTTAAATTTGACCTTTTTTTTTTTTTTTTTTTAATTAAATTTTAGCTCAACTAAGAACCCACTGAGAAAAACAATAAATCATCTTTAAATGTCAGTCTACCTTCATATAGTTGGAAAAGTGTCCAAGTAAGTGTTTTCACCATTTTATCTTCTCACAAAACAGATCACAGCTCTCCATTTAACTGCACCCGAAGCATCCCTAGATCTGTAACAGTTCTCTTGTTACAGTAGTAGTTAATTAGATTGGTCAGGAGGGAGCTTTATTGATCAGCTCAATTAATTGGCCATTTAACTCTCCAATCCCACAGGCCCATTCACTGACATAGCTACTGTTTCACAACGTGTGTGTTTGTAAGAGTGAGAGCGAGATGCACAAAAACCACAAGACCCACAATATACTTTCCGTACTAACAGCCTGATACTTTCAAATTATCAGTGTTTTGCTTTGCTAATGTGGGTGAAATTGTCATTCTCCTCTTGTATACAGCATCATTAAAACGTATTTGCGATGTCTGAGGGGTACACTTTAAAGAAAGCTGGATACGGCCAAGCCTTTGTTGTGTGAGATACTATATCAATGACACCTAAAACCCTGGATAACGTGTTATTATCAGCTTTCATTGTTAACTCAGGCTTTCTGTTTCAGGCTATGTGTATGTTCCCATAAAAGGTGGCCCATTTATGGGCAATATTTGACTTCTCTTGCACAAAATAGGTCTACTGTGTAACACCTAAATCAAGAGTACTTGGCTGTTGTGGAGAGAGGTATACAAAAATATAGATATATTACAGCAGAAATCATCACTGTTGCTGTAAATGAGGCAAGATATAATGGTGCTGGTCATGTAATTTTAGAACCATTCAATACAATCTCATTTTCCCATTTAATTCTAACATGACTAAGTGTAGAGGTTGTCAACTTTGAATATGATTCAGCTTATTATACTGCATTCAGATCTGGACAGTGCAGCAAGACCAAAAAACACATAACTAATACCAATTGGTCTACAGCTGTTGAGCCTCTCTGGTTTATGGATGAAGTGAACAGGGGAAAACTATTTTCATTGTCATCAACAGAATGTGCACAGGTTCCTGTCACTAATTAAACATGCAAACTGGTCTCTAATTTCACGACTTTACTAATTACTAACAAGGCTCAATGGTGTTTTACATATACTGTCACATACTGTTTGCTGAAGATGCCAAGATCCAAACAATGAAAAAATAAAACAACTAAAACTGAACATAATTTCCGGTTGGCCAGCTTAGTTGTGCAACAAAAACTACCATGGTGTTCTAGCCCTCAGGAAAGGTCAGTGAGCTAAAAACAACAACAACAAAAGAAAACAGGAATTGTATATTTCAACAGACCATGAATATCCACAACAGATACAAAATGAGCAAAACAGCATGCTATACCGCTTTGGATATCACATTACCATAGCCAGAATGTCTGCAGGGAATGACTCAGAACAATAATAAAGACAGAGAGAGCACAAAGAGTGCAGATGGGATAGGACAGCCTCCTTGGAGGCCCAGTTTCCCCATTATCAGATTTATAACAAAACAAAATATGACACTGGATCATGGGGTATAATATCTCTACTATGATTTGTGTTTAGTGAATTATTTAGTAGTCTGAAAGCCCCTCTACCTACGGTAAAACCTATTGCCAAGGGGCAGTGCGAGTGATGTAAATGTAATACTGCCTAACCCGAGTGTCAGACACAAGGGTCTGAAGAGGTTTATGAAGCCACACAGGACTAGTTTTCAGATCTATCATAGAATCTTTCTTGGACAAACTGTTTAAAACAACATCATGATGCTCTGAATTTCATTTTCTTAATCAGACATACATTTACAGTATGTTAATGTGACCAGAGCATATATTTGAAAATGTGTTTGAGTTGTAATGATTCTACAGAAGAGAATGACTTTAGCTACAAAAAAAGCATTATGGATGCATGATAGTAACAATAAGCAGTGACTATGGCAGAATTTCTGTCATATAAGCACCAGTTTAATGTGCTACAAAAGTCAAGTCAATTTAATTAATATAGCAGGTACTCACAGATCACACTCTTTTATTATCAATTAATTCAATTGAACTCCTTTTCACAGCAGCTGTTTTGACAAGAAACACCAGTGTAAACAGATGTGTTCCCAGTAATACTAATTGAGGTTCAGGTCCATACAGGTCAAACAGTGTCGAGGTGCTGTTGTTGAGCTTGTCAGAATATAAAATGATAAAAACTTACTAATTACAACTGTGTCGATATGCAATTTCATGTCAAGATTGTTGTTCTGAAAAAGGTCCATTAATTCAGAAAGACCAAACATTTCCCGACAAGCAAGCACTTGGTGACTGTTATGTGGAATCTCCACCCACTTTCTATTGAATGTCTTCAAAATAAGCTCTGGTCAGACAACCTCTAGGACTGTCCTGTCGTACCTGGCACCTGACATTTGTAATGGATCTTTGGGACACTTTTGGAGATGGTGGGGTAGAGGGTATTCTATCTTATTTAAGATGAGAACTAATGTAGGACTGGGATAGGAATTTGGAGACCAGGTCAATGCCTTGGGCTCTTCATAATGTTCCTCAATCCGTTCTTAAACGTTATATATAAAGTGTGGTGGCACACTTCATATCACAAAGGAAATATCTGCATGAGTGGAGCACCCAAAGCTCATCAGCAGACTATCACATTGTAAGAGATCTATGTAACACTTCCAAATATCCATGTTCAAAGATAAAAATCTTTGGTTGAGGTCAGGAGGTTTGTAATAAGTAGAGCTGTATCATTCATCATTCAACTAAGACACCATCAACCAAGTAGCCATGCAATAGAAAGTCAAAAGGTTATCAAAAAATGGTCACATAAAAGAAGATTTAGTGGAAAGACTAGTAAATGTTCAATTACAATCTCGGAGTGTTTAGTAGAAAGCAACTGTAACTTCACGGTTCAATTACAATACAGTTTGGCCAAACAGGGTTAAGTGTGTTGACTGTTATTATCAACTTCCACATTCATCACAAGACTTGGGGGTCTGCATAACGCACAAGTCTTTCAACTTTTACCAAACACTTCCATTTGGAGGAACACCAAAGAGTTGATTTTACAAATTTTCCCCACTGTTGGAGGAATAAAGGAATCATCTTATATTATTTTTTCAGTTTTAAGAACATGATAAAAACTCTATTCATTCGAGAGCTGTTAAATTCCATACACCAACAATTCTTTATTACTAATAATAATATGATAATAAAGCCAGTGAACACATTCCGGTGTATCAGCAAGGGAAGGGAAGGGTCCAGGAGCTGCAGCTAAAACTACAAGTCCTGGTATTAATGTTTATGCTACTTTGAAACATTCCACCTACTTGAAAATTATTCCACACCAACTGTACCCACTTATGGTAATGCTACTCCCAATGCTGCCACCTGCCATGAGGATAAAATGCCCTACCAGACCACAATTACCAATCAGGAACGACAACAGCAACATGGCAAAGAGCTCAAGGCATTGGGTTTCTGACGGAGATCTGGCTTCACATTGTTAAGTTCACTCCTGAACTCCTTCCTCCTGACTGTTTTTCAGCTCCCCTCAGACCACTGGCAGAGATGGGCGTCTAGTGTCTGTATTCAAATCCTGCTTCCAGTGTCTTCAGCTACCATCTGACTTCTTTTCCAGCTTTGAGCTACAGACATTTACAGTAAATTTAAACACTCCTCTGCACACTGATGTATTGTCTGCCAAAGTTCGATAAGGATTTTATACAGGACTCAACAGATTTTGTGACGGTATTAACAATTGAATACAATCCGTTCTTAGTTGTTGGATATTTTAATATTCATTTCTGCTGTGACTCCAGACCCTTGGTCAAAGATTTTTTTTTAACTCATTGATTCCTTTAACCTTATGCAGTTGGTGACTGGCCCAATACATGAAAAGGGACACTTACACTGGACATTGTGCTGTCCTTTGGTTTAAGTTTATGTCTCAGTGAGACCTTTGATATATGCATTTCTGACCATTTCGCTGCTTTACTGTTACACTGTTGTGCTCTTGGGTTAATTGTGCCCCCTGCAATAGCATCTCAGTTTTCTGTAGCTTTTAACATTTCTGCGCTCCACACACAGGGCAACTATTGTAGTTTTAGTGTTGATGAGTTTATAGTTGGGTTTTTTTAAATTCCACTTGTAGAGAAGTTCTGAGGAGGTGGCTGATTTTACCACTTAACACTCTAAGCCAGTGACATAGCTGTGGCTAAATGATGCCACTTGGGTTCGCATACACGCTTGTGACGCGTCTTTAGGTCTCCGTAGACAATTTAAGAAATAGTTTACTGGAGTACCAGAGTGTTTGCAAAGTGACAGTGGATATAATGTTGGAAGGATGCTTCAGATGAAGCTACTAGGCAGGAGGCAAAGGAAGACCAAGATTTTCAAGACCAAGTCATTCATGGATGTGGTGATAGAGGATATATCTTTGGTTCTTATATACTGACTATATCTGCGTATATGCAGATAGTTGGTGTGAGAGAAGAAGGTGCAGAGGACAAGGAAAGATGGAAGGAGGATGATTCGCTGTAGCAACTCCTAGAAATACCTAGCTAAAGCCAAAAGAGGAAGAACCCCCTTTCACTTCCCCTTGTATTTTGGTTTCACTTATACTTTGAAAATGTCTTGCATTTTTTAAAGACAAGATTTCTGTTGTCAGATATTCTGTTTCACCTCCTGTCTTAGATCCTGCCTCTTCTCCAATCCATTCATTCGTTTTTGAGAAATTTGAGGGAGTGTCATTCTTTTTTAGTAATATAGAGCAGCATTTGCAAACCTTATACTGACCAAATATAACATTCCATCCTGTCTTCTGAAGGATGTTTTTAATGCTATTGGGCCTTGTATTGTTGACCTGAAAAATTATTCTTTGATGTCTACCTGTGTTCCAGCTACCTTTAAACATGATGTTATACAGCACCTCATCAAAAAAATAATCTTGACCTCTCTGTTTTATCTAACCTAAAGCCAATTTCGAAGCTGCATTTTCTTATCAAAGGTTTTTGAGACAGTAGTTTATGACTACCTGCAGTCATACCTTGATTCAAATGGTATTTCTGAGAAGATCCAGTCTCTTTCTAAATTGTGCCACAGCACAGAAACAAGTCTTTTGAAAGTTTTTAATGATATGCTTTTAGCTATTGATTCTGATAACTCTACTGTCTTGGTGCTCTTGCATTAACAACAAGCATAACACTGATGAACCGATGGCCAACATTCAAACACATCTGATAAACATTGTCCATTAAAAACTAAGCATCATCAAAACAGAAGGCGCCTCTTCTTTGGTGCAGTCCTACCTCCACCTTGGAGCCATCCGTCACTCCTACAGCTCACCTCACCACTGTCATACTGCTCTCATGCATACCTTGCATCAGTCTAACATACTCCAGTATTATTTCATGTTGGCTGTGAACCTGGTCATCCTATCTACTGCAATGGAATTCTCTATTACACTAGGATGTAGCCAGGTCGCTGTGAAGATGTGTGTACAACAGTTTTATATTTCCACTCGCTAAGTAAGCCTGGGTCTTACTTACAGGCAGGCTGGATGAGCAAGTTAGGTAGGCTTGGCTCTTCGGTTATCCTCTATCTGTTCTGATGGTGATTGTATGGCTTGTGGTGACATTTAATGCCCCTTGTCTGACTGTCTGGTAAAGGATACTGCTGGGAGATTATGTCATGTTCTTGTGCACTTAATCTCTTGAAAGTCTAAAAATTTGACACAAACACACACACACACACACACACACACACACACACACACACACATCATTGCACTGATAAATACACTTTGAGTAGAAAGAGTGAGAGATAAGGGGATACATTTTTTAATGGATTTTAACAATGACAAAAATGATGGAGTGAGATGATGGAGTGAGACAAACTTAAAGGAAACATGTAGAGAGTGTGGAGACCTGTAGGCCAGTGTTCTATGATATTCAAATCTGCAAGTACAACTTTTCAAAAGAAAAAAGAAATTGAATTACTGTATGTCATGATATAGTTTTACAGAAATGAAGAAAAAGAAGATGTATGATTTATTAAGGCCTCGTTTACACGACAACGATTTCGGGTGAAAACATAAAACAAGTTGCGTTTTGGCTGTCTGTCTACATGAGAATGGTGTTTGAGGTGCCTGAAAATGGATCAATACCGAAACGGGCACCAAAGTGTAAAGATTTGAAAATGTCCCTATCTCTATCTCCATGTTTTACCCCTAATTAGAAATCCACTACTAAACATTATCAATCTATCCCTTGTAACAGGTTATGTGCCCCAGTCATTTAAAGTAGCTGTAATTAAACCGCTCCTAAAAAAACCTACCCTAGACCCAGAAGTTTTAGCCAACTATAGACCAATATCCAACCTCCCCTTTCTTTCAAAGATTCTAGAGAAAGCAGTAGCGAAACAACTATGTGGCTTTCTTCAGTATAATAGTCTATTTGAAGAGTTTCAGTCAGGTTTTAGAAAGCAGCACAGCACAGAAACGGCATTGGTAAAAGTTACAAATGACCTCCTCACTGCATCTGATGAGGGACTTATCTCTATACTAGTCTTATTAGATCTTAGCGCAGCTTTTGACACTATCGATCATCACATCTTACTACAGAGGATGGAACACCAAATTGGCATTAAAGGATCTGCTCTAAGATGGTTTAAGTCCTACCTATCTGATAGATATAATTTTGTTCATGTTAATGATGAATCATCAAGATATGACAAGGTTAGTCATGGAGTCCCACAAGGTTCTGTGCTTGGACCATTACTATTTACTCTATATATGCTTCCTGTAGGTAAAATTATTAGAAAGCACGCCATACATTTTCACTGTTATGCAGATGACACACAACTATACTTATCAATGAAGCCAGATGAAACCCATCAGTTAGCTAATCTACAGTCATGTCTTAAGGACATTAAAAACTGGATGTTTCATAACTTTTTAATGTTAAACTCTGACAAAACTGAAGTCATTGTGCTGGGCCCCAAACACATTAGAGACTCATTATCCAGCAACATAGTTAATCTGGATGGCATTGCCTTGGCCTCCAGCACCACTGTCAGAAACCTGGGTGTTATCTTTGACCAGGAGCTGTCTTTTAAATCACATGTTAAACAGATTTCAAGGACCGCCTTCTTTCACCTCCGTAACATTGCTAAAATCCGGCACATCCTGTCTCAACAAGATGCAGAAAAACTAGTTCATGCGTTTGTTACTTCCAGGCTGGACTACTGTAATTCTTTATTTTCAGGTTGCCCTAACAAAATTTTAAAAACTCTTCAGTTAATCCAAAATGCAGCAGCGCGTGTACTGACTAGAACTAATATCAGAGACCATATTTCCCCCATACTGGCTTCTCTGCACTGGCTCCCAGTTAAATTCAGAATAGAATTTAAAATCCTTGTTCTCACCTACAAAGCTATTCATGGTCAGTCACCATCTTATCTTGAACAGCTCATAGTACCCTATCGCCCATCCAGAACCTTACGCTCCCAGGATGCAGGGTTATTGGTGATCCCAAGAATTTCCAAAAGTAGAATGGGAGGCAGAGCTTTCAGCTATCAAGCTCCTCTCCTGTGGAACTATCTTCCAGTCTTGGTACGGGAGGCAGACACACTCTCTGATTTTAAGAGTAGGCTTAAAACCTTCCTTTTTGATAAAGCTTATAGTTAAGGCTGGCCTATCTAGCCCTTAGTTATGCTGCTATAGGCTTAGGTTGCTGGGGGAACACTCCATGATTCACTGAGCTTTCTTCTCTCCCCCCTCTGACTCCGACTCCTTCTCTGCTCCTGTAAATGTCCATATCCTTACACTAACTTTACTTCTTCCCCGGAGTCGTTGTGCTTTACCATCCTGCAGGTTTTTCTAGGTCGCGGTGGGAGGTGCTGCTGTGGTCCTGCCTGATGCCCCCTGGCCACATTAGGAAAGGAGATCCTGTGACTTGGATCCTGTGACTTGGATCCTAGGCTGGATTTCCAAGTGCAAATCGGGACCCACAGATCACAATGGCTTCTGGATCAATAGACTACACCTGCTTCTGGACCACTACACTTCACATATCCCTGGATTTACAGATTCTACATACTCTTGGACTCAGCAACACCCAGATCTTCCTACATGGAGTACAATGACTCCTGGACCAACAGAGTCCACCTGCGTCTGGATCACTAGACTTTCCATACATCCGGACTCATAGAATCCACAGACTCTGGGACTCATGGATGTTTTATGCATTCTAAATGAACTGTTGTTATCATGTTTTTGTGTTCTGTACAAGTGACATTTATTGCACGTCTGTCCGTCCTAGGAAGAAGGATCCCTCCTCTGTGGCTCTTCCTGAGGTTTCTTATTTTCCCTGTTTAGGGTTTTTTAAGTTTTTCCTCACCCGGTTCGAGGGTCTAAGGGCAGAGGATGTCACATCTGTACAGTTTGTCAAAGCCCAGTGAGATAATGTGTAAATTGTGATTTCGGGCTATACAAATAAAATTTGATTTGATTTGATTTGATGTAGATGAGAAAATGCAACATTTTGAAAACGGCACGCACACTAAGATTCCGGTCAATTGTTTTCACTCACAAAATCACACCACCCACTACTGGCCTGGCATGTGTACTACAGCGTTTCTGGTGTCTCATGCGGTCTCGTGTGCACGGAGATCGTTTTCAAAACGTTGCGTCTGCACGGTGAACTATTTGAAAACAGCGTGTAAACGGGGCCTAATTGTACATGTTTATGTACCATATGGCATTGATGCCCTAACATGTGGCCTTTGTGCCTTAAAAAATTACTCCACTGAAGACTGGCCTTACCCAGTGCGATGCTGTTTTCTTACTATAACTCCTTCCATTGACTTTTAATAATAATATTCATTTTTATTTCTAATTTTTTTCCTTTAGCCATATTCTGCGTTAACTGAGCTTAATAAGTAAGTGTTGCTTAAGCAGGAATAATTTTACAGAATTAATTTCATCATGCAATTGATATCAACATGGACCAAATTAAGAACTCAATGTTTGTATAAATTTTAGTTTTTTGATAGGGTAAAATTGTATGATTGCTAACTGGTCCCGGCTCGTGAATCGGTGACTGTTAGGATAAGAACCTGATACTGCAGCGCCATGACCTGATCACTGCCCAGTTTGGCCCCAAATGTTATCATCAGCACAAGATGGCAGCACTCATTGCCAGTATATTTCCTAGATTTGTATTATGTATATGTATATATACTGTATATATGAAATGCCCAGTCCTGACTGACTCCTGTCTTCAGTTGTGTAATCTTTCCTGTTCTTTCCCATCCTTTTTCCCTGTCTTTATTTCAACCCTCTTCAGCCTCTTCTCTCTTCCCTTACAATTCCCAACAAACACTCATGATGGTGTCACGTCACAGCTGTAACCCCCCATGAGAGAAATAATATCAGGATAAAACCCCTCCCTCTGCTCTACTCTGTCTTCTTGATTACTCACCAGTCAAATAGTTGTAGAGATCTAAACAATGATTAGGTGGATCCATTCCAGCATGTGCATTTCCTTGTATGTGCCTGTGTATGTGATTGAGCAGTTCTGATTGTGGTTTCTAGATTTCTGTAAATGAGATATAATGCAGTAGCCATACAACATGTTGAAACCAGATAAAATATGCTGGATCTCTGCAATAGGATTTAACCTTGTGCACATTCAGTGGGTGACATCAGAGGTTCATTTGCAGGTGTTACCTATGAGCCACCACAAAGAGCATAACTGGACTGAACTTAGCTGAGAAGATGTTTGGTGGACAAGGCTTTGGTTTCTCATTTGTTCTCAGTGCTCGTGCGAGTGGATTCCTGTGAGTAAGTATGCAATGTGTTGTGATAGTTTAACATCCTAATACACACATACATTCAAACACCTTTAGTCAGACAGTTTACTAATGGAGCTGTCACACACTAAACCAAAGACAATATTAATTAAAAAATTTCAGAAACAAAAGAAAAGAAAATGAGAAAGGAAAAAAAAAAACAACCTTAAATCTCTGTTTTTAAAGGAAATTTGTAATTAGAGGCAGGAGTTCTAGTAGATATTACTATCAATTTGTAAATGATTGGTTAGCAATTTGTCAGTAGTTAACTGACAAAGGTAGAAAATTGATGGTAAAAGTATCTTGAATACTTTTAAAGAACAATTCTTCACAGCAAGTTGATTTTACTTAAGAATATTGTTATGTAATTTTTACTAAGGAGTTCTGTGTGGAAATTGTTACAGAGCTTTAATTAATTTTTTTTTTGCTGTTTTAAATTTCACTCCAGATTTTTTTCAGTCAAATGTGAACAGTGTGAAGTTTTAACTTTACATTGAAATGTTCAACAGAGAGGTCCTTTTAACTGTCTTGTTGGGATGGGAAAACTTTCACAGAGGAAATGACACGTGTTCCTTTGCCATTTTATAACCACTCTTTCATTGCGCAGTCTCGATCAGCGTGCTGTTTGTAAAGGATATACATGTAAAAGACATCATAAAGGGAATCTTTTCTGGACTATGATGCCCAGTCCAACTAGGATAGCGTGTGTATAGAAAAGCCCCACATAACACAGTGACTCTCTTTAGGCGTTTCTGCTTGGACCCTCACTGAAAGCCAATATTAATTTATTTGGTGTTTAAACACTTGTTCTTAGAAACAGCACTGAATAGACTTTTCACATTTAGTAGTTTGTTCAGGATTCAATTCAATTGTAGATTCAATTTCATCAGCAGATGGAGATGCCCAGTTTTTATAGAGGTGGAAAATGTCTTTGGTGTCTCAAAAATTGAGATAAAAACTAAAATTCCATTTTTGTTAAATCTCTTGTCGTCAATACTTCAAAATTTTGTTTCATAGTCTGTTTTGTCGTTTTACTCCCTTGTCGTCATGAAAACAGATTGACTTTGCTCATAATTTGTTTTCACAAAATGAACCCTACAAGTGTTCAAAGTGTTGTTTCTAAATAGTGACAACACAACAAAGAAAAGCATGGACAAACAAACATTTTAATTCTGAAAATTCCACACCTTGCAAATACAAATATTCACATAAAATCTAGATCAAAAAACATGCTTGTAGTGCAGCAGTTACACAAAACTGTTCACACAATCATCTGTGTTTTGACCATATAAATATTGCATGCACAAATTCAACTGTACCCACTGAAAGACTTTAAACAGGGCCAGTATTTGGCAAGGATTAAGGCAACCCCTGTTGTCACTGCTGCTGGGTAAAACTCTCACACAAAGAGAGAGTAAGCTTTTTAGGAATTAATGTGGTCATATCATTTTAAAGGGAGCTTCTGTTCATTGTTAACACTTTACATTCTTAGGTTAAGTGAAATGCAGAGTGCAGTGCGTTCATATAATCCTAAATATAGCACTAGATGAAGGCCTCTTCTTCTCTTCCCATAAGAAATAAGTGCAAGACCGTCTCCTTGTTCTTCATTTCCCTAGAGCAGCCTGAACAACAACCACATCTGTGACTGCCAAATGCTTCCAGTCCACACATGGCAGGTCATGCACATTAACATTCATTATTATCGTTAGTCCATTTTTCACACTTGTTTCATCAGGAAACTTACAGAATGGATCACTATGTATAAGAGATTTTAGGGATTAAAAATGTATTTTTATGTGGTATAGACTATTATTATCATATTAATGTTGCACACTGCCATTGCGGTTGGTGGTTATAGAGAGACACTGAATGTAAAGTATTTAGCCTCATGTGAATTGTGTGTACTCAATGTGCTAGACCAAAATCTGCTCCTGTGATTCACACTAAATATTTGTCTTGCATTTATGTGGACATAATGGCTTGTTTTTAGTTGGGAAACAACAAAAACACTAGGAATCCTCCTCAAGGAGCCATGAATATTCACAGATACAATTTGACTTAGATATTTGTTTTTAAAAAAAGACTTTGGTGACAGTACAGGTGTCTTAATTGTCATGATGTCATAATTGTAGTAGGAGACATAGGAGATCATGAATATCTTTTACAAATTCAAAGTCTGATTAAGTTTAGCTAAATTAAACACTGTTTCTAACAAAGTTAGGAGATGACTGGGGTCAAGAAAGCAAAAAAAACTTAAAGATTTGTCTGCCAAGGCATCACTTCAACAACCACTCGATCATTATTTCTGCTTACATCATGCATACTTGGTACACACCATTAAGACTCGCTTGACCACCCATAAAACATTGCAATGACCAATTTCTGATGAGCCCTTTTTGGGACACCAAACTCCATTGTCCAACACAAGAAAATTAGCTGATTGCATTGTCAGCTTTGCTCACTAAGACCAAAGTTACACACTTCATGTTCGTTCAAGTCAGATTGAAATGACAACTGTACAGCACTTGTCTGCAAGAATTCACCCACATAAACCTTTAAAAAATGTTTAATGTTGTATCTCATCAGTGTGTGCTGTCACATGAACCCATCTCATTTAGCTATCTGTGTGTACCACACACTTGCAAATCGGTGGAGAATATAGTGCATCTGATGATGTCCATTGTTTAGCTTCTAATCCTTGACAACCAGTCAAGTGTAAAATTTGTATTTCCTCTTCTCCAAACTTGGATTATAGCACATCCTCTACTAGGTGGACCCTCCACCAGAATATGTGGCACCTGGGGGGTCCAGTCCCTGGAGCTGGGTTGACAACTGCAGGAAACTCCTAAACTGACTATCTAATTTTGCCTAAAACTGTTTTTGGTATCCTTAACAGAAGTTTTTGCTGGAGATAACAGTTTGAAATGAAAGTCTGGCCTTTCATTATGAGTATTGCAGTCTTTTTGGAATATTAAAATAAACTGTGGTGTACTATTTGTTTCCTGCTGGTGTTAACTGTTCCAAAAAAAAAAAAAAAGAAAAAAGGGTCCATTATATAGTGACACCACAGCATCCAGGCTCTTAGTTAAACCAGAAAAACATTATCCCAAACCATCATTTTGTGTTATTCTTAATTTACTCATGTGTTTTATGAGGATAAAAACGTAGAAACCTTAGCAGACAATTTAAAGAAAAAGCAAGGGTCTCATCATAACCTCTAGCAAGATCAAAATCCCCAAATTTAAAAATATTTCTCATGATTTGTCTGTTGGCAATGCTAATAGTGTTATTAGTGTTTCTTTTCTCACTGAGTGTCTAGATGGACGTCTGTCAGAGCAAGCAGCTCTTCATGCTGGACTGCTGTGTTTGGTCAATACCGCCTTGCCTTGGTTTTGTTCCCATGTGTCCTTTGTCATCCTCCTCCTCTTCGTCGGAATTGGTCATGTTGGTGTTGACATCTGAATCCAGATCAGTTCCTTTAAGGGAGGAACAGTCTGTAAACTCAATCTCTTCATCGCATGGAGGCTCATCATCTTCAAAACAGCTACAGGAGAAGAAAGAAAGAATTTAAATGAACAATATATATTGCTTGATTAATCTATTGTCCATTGGAATACAGACCAAAACACCAAAATTTACATCACCATCCAAACAGGAAATTGCACCTTCAGAACGCTTCAGTCTAGTTCAGATTGTTGATAAACTCAGCAGGGAAAACATGACATTTTTCCAAAAGAGCAGGTAAATATACAGCCTGAACAACATCACTGCTGTTAAAATTTTGGGATTAAAATGTGGATCTTCACTCTTGCTTCACTCTCAAATCTGTCTGAAGCAGTGGGTCATTGAGTTGAGGTGCGGATGTACCCACTGTCATGTGTTTAAATTCTACAATGTAAACTGAAGGGGAGCTGGACTTTGGGATTGTTGTGGGTGTTGAAAATGAATGACATGACCACAAAGTCACACAGAAGCTCACTAGCTTACAGGTGAAGTACAGTAAAAGTAATATATTTTTTTTTTTTAACCTGTCCTGCCCAGCTTCTTAGCATGCCAGAATGGGAACCTGGATGCCTTTCTTACTTTAAATTGATTTTATTCACTGTCACATGAAGTAACTGGACCGGACGGGGGGATTTATTATGTTCATATTTTATGTGCGTATCATTATGTTTGTGTTTGCGTGCATGTATAAGCCTGGCAAGGAATAGAGTTGAAAGCAGGAGTGGAGCGCCGCGACGGCGCCACACCGACTCCAGCGAGAGCCAGGCAAGAACCCTAATTGCCAGAGCCACCTGCAGCTTGTCCAGAGCAAAGACCCGGAGTGGCCATGTCCCCGCTCAAAGTGGGGGGGGTAGGAGGCCCAGAGGAGATCCCCACGGGAGGGGCGAGGAACCCGGAGGACAGAAATTTGTACTTAACTTAAATTATGAATTTGTAACTAACTACAGTCTCTATGATTGACAGCTGACAGAAAACTGTCACACACTTACACAACAGATTCTGTGTGTGAGTGTGGAAAAGCACGTAGAGACAATGAAATGCTGCTAAGAAAGAGAGGATGTGACAAACACACTGATCTTCATCTTATTGTGACTAAGAGAGACAGACAAAAGGAGAGCGAGAGAAGGAGAAGAGAGAGGGAGGAAGGAAAAGGAGCAAAAAGAAAAGAACATTTGGAAGGGAGGGTACAATGAGCATGAGTGAAAAATACAATAGGGATAGAGTGTTTTACTCACATACTGATGACAGCAACTGTGTGTGTATTTGTATATGTCCTTGTGACAAAAAAGATAACAAAGCAAGGCAGCCTGTTTAGATTTTGTAGCCAAGATACTTCAAATGCTCATTTTGAAGGCCCAGTATGCAGTTACTGTACAGTACCCACTGCTAAAGCACCACAAGCTTTGCTTGTGTATTGTCATTTATTGGCACAGCCTGATTTTCAGTTTGAAATACAATGTCTATAAGCTGTAAAGTAGCTATATTATATATACAGAAATGATCTCCCTATAACCCTAATGGGGGTAGTATGTGTATTCCTCAAGCATGGGTCTTCGACCAGAGGCCAGTATCTTGCTGTTGCTAGGACTTCACTCTTTAGGGCAGAGATCTCAGATTCTGTACTTGGAGCTATTCTCCCAGTTTGGATGTCACATCCATTAAAGCTGCTATCACCACCAGAACCATTCCATAGCTGTTTTCACTGTTCCTTGAGCACTTGGTATTTTTTGATTGTTCTATCACAATTCCCTTCCTTGTCAATAACCACTATATCTGAAACTTAGAACTGAAGAAGCCTCTTGGATGAGAGGCGAAACGTTTTCAAGGAACTACAAGAAGTCCAGTTGCCTTCAACTTAAACACCAAGACCCTACAGTTTGATGACATCCATGTATAGGAGGTAACTGGAGGTCACGCCACTTCTGAAATTGTATCCTTATCTACTCTTTGAATTTATCTAGCTGAGGGGATTCAAAGATAAGCAGAACATCAGTAGGGACAGTGCATCACCTTGGTATATGCTGCACTTGATTGTGTTTTGAGCAATGGCCTTGGAATTGACTTACTGATTTTTTACAGCTGCTGAAAGTTCTGGTTGAAGGTTATTAGCGTAATGTTAGCCTTGTATAGTGCCAGACACTACAGTATCTATGTGGGGTTTTCTTGAAGTCAATCAGCAAATACTGACGTTGGTCTGGTTAGTCTTAGCATGTTGGGAAATTGCTCTGTTAACAAAAGCTGGTGTTTTTTAACCTCGGACACTGGTTGTGATGTGGATCCTTAATGACCAAGATTGTTGTCCCCTGAATTATTGAGTCTGGGCAACTGCCAGCACCCACCATTCATGGAGGGCTCTTAGATTCTTCAGTCAGTAGGTGTGGAGTCAGAGGGTGTGGATCATGTCAGGTCCTGGTGCTGCTGAGTTCTTCTTTTCTAAGACTAATTGTTGGATGTCTCACTTTGTGAGCTTGACCAGTTCCTATTCTTGGTAGGTTACTATGTTTCTGCTATGATGTCCAGCAGCCATTTGGCATTGGTGTTGTGATCCATTTTTTCCATATGAGGTTTAGTACTGTTCATTCTTGTGCACCTGGGATGGCACCCTGGGTGACTTTTTGGTGAAAAGGCCTTTTAGTCACGTGGCCTCTGCTTGTGTGCTGAAATATCCTAAGCATTGTCATAGAGAGATACCAGGTGACAGAGATTAAGGAAATAAGATGTCAGTGGAGAATTTTGTTCCTTCTTGTCCCCAGCAACATTTTGCAGCTCTCCCTAGGTATCCCAAGTTGTTCCCAGGCCAGATGGGTGTAAAATCCTACCAGAAAGTTCTGGGTGTTCCACGGGGAGACATTCAGGAGGCATCAATGCCCAAACCACCTCAGTTGACCCCTTTTGATGCAAAGGAGCAGCAGGTCTATCCCATGCTCCCCTCGGATGACTGAACTTTTCATCCTATTTCTGAGGTTGATCAGACTCAACAGACTCATTTTGGGTGCTTGTATCTGTAAAGTCATTCAACCAGTTACTACCAAGGAGCAGGTCAGAACATAGATTAATTGGTAAATTGAGAGCTTTGCCTTTCAGTTCGGCTCCCTCTTCAGCACAATGTTCTGGTACAATTCCTGCATTACAACATACACTACACTGAACTACCTTGCCCTCACACGCTCCATATTCATTTTTTCACTCGTGAACAAGACCCTGATAAACTTAAACTATACCACCTGGGCCAGCAACTCACCCCCAAGCCAGAAAGAGTAATCCAACCTTTTCCAACAAAAACCATAGCGTCTCACTTGGAGCTGCTGTTCCTAATCCCAGCCAATTCACATTCAAAACAACAGATCTCTGATACCCTTGTCAGACTGGAGTCTTACTTGTGAGATTTGTGATCCAGGATGCTGTGGTCCAAGTCAATATGTTGGATGAGTCTCATGGTGCAAAGAGCCTTCGTGTCTTTGGTTACCGACAGCAGACTTTGGCAGAACTTCAGACCCATCTCTTGCAGCTCCCTGGTTCCAATCTGTAGGCCCTGCAAATATACACAGACACACACAACCACACGCAAACACAAAGATTTGACTGATTAGTAATGAAAAGGGAACTTTATAGACTTTAACCAAATACATTCAGTCATACTTTTTACACTTGTTTCCTTTCTGTCACCACCACTATTGATTGAATAGCTCCACTGTGATTCACCACATGTTGCTTTCCCATTGAAATCTTATTGAAATAAAATAAAAAATAAACAATCTGAAGTCGTGTTTAGAGCAGTTCTAGGCTAGTCATGTACTACTGCTGCATATATCATGTACTGTTTGTTTCAACAAAAGACTGAATTATTTAATAACCTGATAACAATCAGGATTCTGTATGAAAATACTGATGAATTCACAGTATTGATTACCGAAGAACAATTTGAACAGTCTTGTGTTCATATTCTAAAGTACACCGTCTTCAGTGTGGGAGGGGAGCTGCTGACCCCAACTGAGTCTATCGTCGGGAGGTGGAAGGAATACTTCGAAGATCCCCTCAATTCCACTGACACACATTCCGTGGAGGAGGCACTCTCTGGCTTGGGGACATGGACACGGGGGCCAGTGCTTTTGAAGTGGCAGACTGGGCTGGACATTCATCATTAAGAAGGGGGAACAGAGGGCGATTTCATAACTATAGGGGGATCATACCCTTCAGTCCCTGGGAAGGTCTACTCCAGCTGGAATGCTGGAGAGGAGAGTCTGGCTGTTAGTCGAACCTTGGATTCAAGAGCAACAATGCGGTTTTGTCCTGGCATTGGAATGCTTGGAGCAGCTCTATACCCTATCGAGGGTACTGGTAGGGGCATGCAGCCAGAGGTTGGTTCACAAGCCAGCAGTAAGTCAGACCCGTTCCCAGCCAGGACTGCCCTTTGTCACAGGTTCTGTTCATAATATTTATGGACAGAACTTCTAGGTGCAACCAAGTGGCAGAGGAAGTCAAGTTCGGTGGCCTCTGGATTCTGTCACTGCTTTGAGCAGTTGACATGGTCCTGTTGGCTTCATCAAACAGTGACCTCCAGCTTGCGGTTGGATGGTTTGCAGCTGAGAGCGAAGTGGTGGGGAGTATCAGCACCCATAAATCGGGCCAAAGTTCTCAGCCGGAAAAGGGTGGATTGCCAACTTTGCGTCAGGGAAGAGTTGCTGCCCCAAGTGGAAGAGTTCAAGTATCTCTGGGTCTTGTTCACAAGTGAGGAGAAAATAGAACTGGAAAAAAATGACTCAGATTGTTGCCCCCACGACCTAGATAAATGGCAGAAAAGGAAGGAAAGAAAATAAAATCTGACTAAATCTGACCAAAGAGTCCATTAAGATGATATAATCAATAGGAGACTTGGTAACTTTTCAGTCATTAAGTTTCATTAAGTGGAGTGTGGACAAATTAGCCTCTACACAGGATCCCCTGCATATCAGGTTCGGGAAACCAAGGATTCAATTGTACAGAGTCACACGGGGGGCTTTTTAAATCTGTAGTCGCTTTAACAACAGGGTCAAACCATAATTATTATAATTATTATAATTAAACCATAATTATCCCAACAAAATTTGTGAAACAAATAGTGACATTATTAGAAACCTGGACTAAAAATTATTTATTTTAGCTTTATTAAGTACGTCACCACATGTAATGACATGTCACAAATTACAAATTGTCTCCCTGGGCTTTTACAAACTATACAGATGTAACACCCTCTGCCCTTAGACCCTTAAACCATGTGAGGAAAAACTTGAGAAAAAAATAAAAACCTAAACAGGGAAAAATAATAAACCTCAGGATAAACCACAGAGGAGGGCTCTGTGGTTTATTCTTCTTCCTAGGATGGACAGACATGCAAGAGATACCACTTGTACTGGACAGAACAACATGACAATAACAAATTAGTAAGAATGTATGAGTACATGAGTCTATAAATCCAGATGTATGAAAAATCTCTTGACCCAGAAGCAGGTCTGCTGATTCAAGTGTCATAGTGGTTCATGTATCCAGATTTGTGTGTTGCTTATAAGTAAAGTTAGTATAATGTTTTGTTAGCATATGGACATTTAAAATAGCAGAGATAGAGTCAGAGGGGAAGGAAAAGAGAGGAGCTCAGTGTATCACGGAGTGTCTCCCTGGCAACCTAAGCCTATAGCAGCATATCTAGAGGTTAGATAGGTCAGCCCAAACCATAAGCTTTATCAAAAAGGAAGGTTTTAAGCCTACTCTTAAAATCAGAGAGTGTGTCTGCTTCCTGTACCAAGACTGGAAGATCGTTCCATAGATGAGGAGCTGAAGGCTCTGTCTCCCATTCTAACTTTGGAGATTCTGAGGATCAGAAGTAACCCTGGATGGTGGCCGACCATGAATAGCTTTGTAGGTGTGGACAAAAATTTTAAATTCTATTCTGAATTTAACTGGGAGCCAGTGCAGAGAAGCCAGTACGGGGAAATATGTTCTCTGATGTTAGTTCTAGTCAGTACACGTGCTGCTGAATTCTGGATTTGTTAAAGAGTCTTTAAGATCTTAGAAAAGAGAACTATAGTAATCCAACCTGGAAGTATCAAAATCTGGAAAATAATTTTTCTGCATCTTGTTGAGACAGGATGTGCCAGATTTTAGCAATTGTATGGAGGTGAAAGAAGGCCGTCCTTGAAATCTATTTTACATGTGAGTTAAACCACAGCTCCTGGTCAAAATTAACACCAGGTTTCTTACAGTGCTGCTGGAGGCCAAAGTAATGCAATCCAGATTAAATATGTTGCTGAATAATGATTCTCAAATGTGCTTAGGGCCCAGCACAATTACTTCAGTTTTGTCAGAGTTTAACTGTAAAAAGTTATTTTATGTCCTTAAGACATGCCTGGAGTTAGGCTAACTGATGGGTTTCATCTGGCTTCATTAATAAGTATAATTGTGTGTCTTCTGCATGTCAATTAAAATGTATGTATTGCGCTCTAATAATCTTACCAAAAGGAAGCATGTATAGAGTGAATATTATTGGTACAGAAACTTGTGGGACTCCGTGGCTAACTTTATACTATCTGGATGATTCATCATTAACATGAACAAACTGATATCTACCAGACAAGTAGGACTTAAACCATCTTAAAGCAGATCCTTTAATGCCAATTTGGTGTTCCATCCTCTGTAGTAGGATGTGATGATTAATAGTGTTAAAGGTGCACTAAGATCTAATAAGACTAGTATAGAGATAGTGCCTCATCAGCTGCAGTGAGCAGGTCATTTGTAACTTTCACCAATGTCCTTTCTGTGCTGTGATGTGTTCTAAAACCTGACTGGAAATCCTCAAATGGGCATCAATCCTGAAGAAGACACATAACTGTTTAGCTACTCCTGGATATTAGTCTATAGCTGGCTAAAACTTTTGGATCCAGGGTAGGTTTTTTTTAGAAGCGGTTTAATTAAAGCCACTTTAAAAGACTGGGGCACTTTAAAAGACTCCTACTCCCTATATACGGTAATTTATCATGTTAGCCATTTTGTGGTGCTGTCTTAATGTACAGTGTGAAATGTCAAACCCTATATAGTGCAATCAAGGTATCCTTCAATGGATTATGAGAAGTAGTGTATAGCCGATGGTCAGTGACCAAGTAGTACAAGTAGTATAGACCATCGTGCTTTGCATGGAAGGAAGAATGGCACAAAGTAACTTACAAATATAGGTAATTATTTCTGTTTAACTTTGGATAATATGTTTTATCAGTTTAATCAGTTTTTTTCCTGGTGATTCAATGAATTGTACATGTGTACAATGTTTATAAGGTACACAATGGCATCATTAATGGTGCCATAAAAATGACTGAGTCATATCTGAAAGTTTTTGTTTTGTTGTTTTTTTTTCATATTTCAAGTGAACTCACTATATCAGGCTGTACATAGGAAAACGCTACAGAGGGACTAGGGACTGATTTCTGACACAGCTTTTACTTTATATTTCACTTTCTGGGTTTATAATGACTTTTTATTACTGTTAATGCATTATTGTATGTAAAGTTATGGTCTATTCTTGCACATGTTGGATGAGGAAAATGTTGAAATGTGATGGTGCTTTAGGAGAGCAGAGAGGGCTTTCAAAAGTTGTAGCCTTGGGGCCCGTGTTACATTAATGTAGTCTTGTGAGAGTTCAGTACAAGTTAATATTTCAAAATACAGTGCAGAACGAACTTGCGCGGCATGGCAGTTATATGAATTTTTATGCATATCCACTGTGAATTACTTATATGCATAAAGTATGTATGCATTTTAGGAGATAAGGCTGCAGGCACTATACACCTGCAAGGAAACAAGTGACAGTGAGCTGCTGCTAGCTGTCAAAAGCACAGCACAGCTATGTCACGACGCCAGAGCTAGTAAATCTAATGTATATGTAAGGGTATGAAAGTGAGGAATCTTTCTTTCCAATCAAATGCCAAGTAATTTCGCCATTTTGTGTGCTTATTCTAATACATTCACAGTGACATTCAGCAAGCAGCCCGCACTTGGGTGTGTCCTCATTTCAGATGCAGAGCATGCAAAATGTATTGATATAAAAATGAAATGGAAATAGAAAAAACAATATATGTTAAAAAGTAATTTCACAAAGTGAGAAAACCACTAGATTTATCTTCACTCTCACTATGAATCTGTCCATTCATCTCAGTTTGATTTAATGCAAAATAATCTGGAAACTACGCATGTTTGGAATAAAAATACAGGATTTTGGTTTTACAGAAAATCCCAAAGGACTTTGGCTGGTTGATCTTTCAGCATTACTGTGTAGGTAAAATATGGACATTTATATTGTAGCTGTGAATCGGCATATTTGAAATGCATTCAAAAGTGGAATGTGGGAAACGTTTTGAATCAATGGTTTCCATTGTTTTTAAGTGTAAGAAATAGAAAACATTGATAGAAAACATAAAAATAAAAAAATCTATTAAAAGGCAGAAACCTTGGAGTAGACCATCTCCCTTGACCTGCTGGGTTGAGATATAATCTCTCTTAAACATAAAAAGAGGAAGAGAGAAAAAAATCTATTTTTTTTGTATAAATATTATTCATTCATTCATTCATTCATTTTCTACCGCTTTCAAATAAAAAATTCTATAAAAACAGTTTCTATGATATTTATAATGTATCGATAACTATTCGGAATAGATTTATTCTCACAGTAATTGTAGTAAAATGTGCTGCAACTTAGTAGACTACAAGATGGACTGCCACCACATAATTTGAAATGGCTCACTCTTTGATACCATCATTGGTGCAGGAATTAATAAAGTGTTTAATTTAAAATGATATTAATTAAAACTTGCTAAAATGTTAATCAAAAATTAACATTAGTTTTCGCTACACTCTACACTGTGTGAATCACGGTAGTAGCTTACTGATTGACACCAGACCAGTCAGGTGCACAGATTTCAATAAAGAGAGAGAGAGAGAAAGAGAAAGCAGCACACACCACAACTCTGTGTTATGCCAAAACACAGAAATTAATTTACTAATTAATTCCATTACCAAACACTGTAAAGGAATTTTTGATGCTCATTATTGGACACACAAAACCCCCCATACAAGCAATTTCCACCCCATGTCAACTTTAGCAAAAA